>JBAIZZ010000164.1:204562-316283 GCA_037355905.1 Heliconius aoede | reverse complement strand
ATATTTATATACGGTTATAATGAAGTGATTTGGTTGGACTCTAAGAAACATTTAATATTATTAACTTTTAAAAAAATAAATTTAATACACTTGTACTACATATATAAACATTTTTAATTACCCTACAGTGTAAGAGAAAGTTAAACATTTTCGGAATTTTGAAGCAAAACTAATTTTGTAATCACATCTTATTTTACAACATTGAAAAAATATTTTGTGATTGACATAATACATTTTTCACAATGCCTCAAAAACAGCTCCTACGTCCCTCTACCTCGTATGTATATATTATACGTGTACATATGCAAATGTCCGACCCTCTTAAAAGCGGGTGATGAAGATGCATCGCCATTAATAAAACCATTACATGTTAATCATTCATATTTATATACAATTTGTTGACTGATGATTGAACTGACTGACTTGACATAGTTGCTTGCGTAGGCAGAACTTGGTGGCACTAGGTTGTAATTATTTACTCAATGAAGTAAGTGAGGGTCTACAGCAGGGTTATTAGAGAGAACCTAGTGTTAAAACACTTCCGTCCATATTTTTTTAATATTTTTTTTATCTTAAAAAAATTGAAAAGGTGCAAAAGCTCCAGTTACGTACATTGTACATAAATCGATTTAAAACCATTCTTGTTATATTTAAACAAGTAATTACTGTCACGTGAAACGGTGGAGCTATTTTGGTATGAGGTCTGGAGGAACAGGTGACCTACGTCGATAACCGTATGTCAGGGAAAGGTCGCGCTTAGTGAAATAATTAAATTAATTAATTTAATTTAGTATTATAGTGTAAGAGTGCTTACCACACACATGAATTATGTAATATTATGTCAATTTTGTTATAGCTTCACGCTGTATCCCGCACATATCGTGGTAGGCAAAGGGAAGCTGGGAAAGTGTTAGTGCATTTAAAATAATATAAATTAATAGTAATGTGCTACAAGCAGGTAGTCAAAAATTGGCTGAAAGAGGAGACTGGAAAATCTTAACACCAAGAGCTTTACCTACTCTACAATATGCGTAATTAAGCACAAAATAAAAAGAGTTTTCAAGCAAAATCACATGCGTAAGTTAGTCACAGTATAATTTCTCTTACCATTGGCATTCTGTACGGACATATCGATTCTAAAATCTAGACTTGTCAGGCACGCGCCGGCGAGCACGTGAATGTCTTTAACTGGAACTCTACATCCTGAACAAATGTTTTAATTAAACTGTTTAATAAGTGAGATAAAACATTTTCAAATTCTTTTCTTTTTTTTTAAGAGTTTTGGTAAATTCCGTGTTCAGTGACGGAGCTCAACGCCACGCTTTGCCTTGTTACCAACGCAAGGAGATCAAAATATTAAAAATGTTTCATTCCACCGAGTTGGAATTGATGAGGCAGGCGAGTGACTAATTTCTCTGCCTTTATAAGTATAAAGGTAAAAATATGTAGTGGGAGGCCCCGTTCCGGTTTCACAACTTTATTGATTTCAGCACAACAGTTATTATGGCGGCTGTATTTGGGATGTCGCGGAATAAAATATATTCTTTACGCATTTAGAAAATCTCAAATCTTTTTGCAATGATAAAAATACACGGCAGTGGGCAGTGGGCAGTGAGCAGTGGGCTTGGGTAGTGTTAGACTGAAGATGTAAATGTAATTCCTACTAGCATTTCTTAGTCAAATATTTTCTTTCACCTTTGCGCTGTATTTCGCATATAATGGTGTAGTTCTCAAGATCATCAGTTCCTAATAGTCTTTCACTCTCTCACACTCTCGTCGTGTTGTGCCTACTGGAGCAGGAAAATTAAAGCTATTTATTTTCCACAGTAGGAATAGAATCTACAACCACCTCACTTGCAATTTGACACTGGCCCGCTGCTCCACGATGGCTTCAATATATTTGTATATCAATATTATTAATCGCGTTCATATCTGTATCACAAGCGATTTATGATTAAGCTCTTTCTAGCTGTATCACATCTGTATCATCATCATTATCATCATCTGTCTCACAAGCAATTTATGATTAAGCTCTTTTTTTTTATGGGAGAGGACAAGGCAAACGAGCGTTCGGGTCACCTGATGGTAAGTGTTCACCGCCGCCCACGACCCCATGAAACATCAGAGGAGCTACAGGTGCTTTTAAGGATTTTTCAGGATTTAACCACAAATGTATAGTTTCCATTTTTTTTCTGGAAATAGTACTTCGTAGTAACTCCTAGCTGCCAAATTTCATAATTCCGGGCAAACCAGAAGTACCCTATGAATTTTGATTCTCTTCATTGTGTCGAAATACGTATACGTAATAATTATTTGTTATACTAACGACTATAACTATTTTTCTGAATAAAAGTAAATACATAAATATGTTTTTATCAGGAAGTCATGGGGCCGTAGATATGAGTATATGGTTTGAATTTCAAGCGTTTCTAGATAGATAAATGATCTTGACAGACACAGACGGACAACTGAGTGATCTTGTAAAGGTTTACTTTTTTCTTAAAAACCCTAATAATATATAAAATAAGAATTAAGAATCACAAAGTGATGCTTGTGGGTTCAAATTTCCAAAATATTGTTGAAATGTCTTTTATTTTCTCGCTCTGATAACAAGCCAGAGCACGGCATTGAGTTCCGCCATTGAAAGTAAGGCGGTGGGGACCGTTTCTTAATATTAGGTTCCTTCTGCTTACTCTACAATATGCGAGATACAGTGTGAAGCTAAAACAAACAAAGCAAAAACATTTAACAAATGTAGGGCAAATCGGCAGACGTTGTAAATAAAATACAGTGATTAGTTTAATACCATCCGGCCGCCGCGGCCTAAACCTTCTACGAGCGTGTACACACTAACTATTACCGGCATACTGAGAATAGGGTTGTCACACTAAAAGCTATTGTAAAAAACTTCCTCAAGGTTTTTCAGATTTATCAAGACATTAAATCTGTTAAGTGGTGGAATCCAACACCACGCTTTGTCGCACGCACCCTGAGCAGGGAATTGAAAACACTTTATTAAAAAGCCCAATAGTTCTACTTTTTTTGAAAAAGTACGAAACATAGGACATCTTGACGCACGAGAACAGTCTCGAGTGTAAAATGGACGTGGGGACGATTTCCACTCGAGGCAATGGCAGGCAATGGTTATATTTATATTTTAATTTACTCACTTTGATCACATGAAGCTAGAAGCTGAAAGAAAAACAAAACTTATGCTGAGATAATATTTCATTTTATTTAATTTATAAATTCAATTATATGGTACATATAGCTTAAATATAAAAGTGTTGAAATATATTTTTCCTTATTCAAAAGATGATCTTCAAACCTCTAATGATGACAGCCCTGTGTCTAAACAAGTCGATCCAGTCTAACTCGTATCACATATATTCAGTTTCCATTCTATATTGAGGATGGGCGAGCAATTTAGAATTGCTTTATATCGGAAAAAACACATTTTATTCCTAGAAAATGTCTTAAAATACACAATTTTAGTAGATTTTCAGTTAAAGATTTTTTTATATTTGTAAGAATAAAATATATTGATATATACATGAAATGTGTTTATTTCCACTCAGGTGTTTTAAAGACATGCAGCTCCTTCGTTATTTGGAACATACGCGAGCATTTACTTCAATTTCCTTTCAACAATTATTTTCTTGCATGTTCATTAAATCTGTAATTATTATATTTTTCAATAATTAACTTACTTACTTATAAAGTAGTAAAAATATGTATTCTTAGTACAAAGCATCGGTTAATTATAAAATATTTATAGAATAAAAAATATAATTTAAAAATAATGCACGACATGTGGTAGGTTCGATTCCTACTCGTGGAAATGAAATATATAATATTTTTGTTTTCTCCCTCTGGTAACGAGGCATTGAGTTTCACCACTCCCCACGCAATGCCACTAGAATTTGGCGGGCAACGCGAAACGAAAATGTCTTAATGGGAACGGAATATCTTTACACTAAGTTGGTAGTAGTTTGTTCGTAGAAGTTCTATAAAGTAAAATATATGGAAAGCATAGAAACATAAAAAAACTAAAAAACAGTCTGATTTTAGGAGTAAGTTGTTTATTGCAGATATTTTAATTTCTATATTATTTTATTTGTTTCTTCTCTTCCACGAGGAACTTTACAAGACAATATGAAAATAAGCCTTTGAATAATTTTTCTCTCCACTAAGACAATTGGAATGTTTTTTAAGTCACTAAGTTACCGCTAGGGCTGCAAATCTATTTCAAATAGAGATATATATTCTTGGAAAACGTATAATTTTTTTTTCCGTAGCGATTTGACTCATGTTACAACTTATTATAGCCAGTTATACCACGATAGAGTCATCGAGCCATAAGGATGACCAAAAAAAAGAACTAGTTCAACATATTTAAATTGTAAACCGTTACTCGCAAAAATTCAGCAAACACAAAAGCTAAGTGTGTCAGTGGCGAGAGCGAATGCGGGTACAGTTAGACTTTTACTTTTCTATCCCCCACCACACGACATCACAACGCGGTAATGCCTACTCTACATCGCGTTATATTTTATTTTACTATCTGTCATGTTATTTGTATTCTATTCGAATGTAAACACGACGGTTGTGGGTTCGAGTCTCACTTTTGGTATTAAGGTGAAGCAGGGCAGTTTTGGCGATTATTAGGTGGTGATATAAAATAACATACATGTTTTATTTTTCTATCTGTCATATTAAAATGTCTTTATGAAATTTTCTTTATCTGGCGCGACGGTTGTAAATTCAATTTCCAAGCAAGGGAATTATTCAGTTTAATAGAAATATCTTTCTTTACAAGCTTATTTTCTATCAGGCGCGAGGACTGTTACTTCGATTTCCATTCGGGGAAACGATTTATTTCTCTCACCATTCCTCACGCAGAAGTATAGCCTTACTCTACATCACAATTATGTTTTATTCAACTACCTGTCATTTCATATGTTTGTATTGGTTTTACTATCGCCCATTTTTATCTCCCCGACAAGGCAAAGCGCGAACTTAAGTACCGCCGCTCAACACGCAATGCCACAAGAAGATTGCTGCATCTAACTCCGAACGAGATGGTTAAGCGTGAGTTCCGAGTATTTGAGAGGGACGTGGGGAACGGAGTGTCAGTCAATAGATTTTCCCCTTAGTACAGTATACTTAGGGAAAAAATCTAGATCTATACGTATACCTTGTATATAGATAGCAGCATAACACGCGGGATATAAGGAATACATAGGGTGAAGGTATTTATTTTACATAAAGACCGGCAACGCGTTTGTAGCTGCCCTGGTTTTACAGGGGGTCACGCGTACGCTCGTTTTTCTTGTCTTCTTCATAAAAGATACGTTTTGACACATCTATCTCATATGAAATATAGGTACAGGCAAAGATAACTGGATGGAAAAGCCAATAAAAATAAAAGTTTTTCCAAGTAATTCTAAAGCTTTGCATAATATTTATCAACGAATGACTCAAGATGGAATATGGGTCATCTTTAATCTTTTGTGAGAAGAAATTTTTGGCGATCCTAGCGGTATTTTATACGACGACGTGCCCATAAACATGTCTCGACGTGTCCAGCGAGGCCGTGATGCTATATAATACCTACTTAACATTTTTACTTAAAAATATATTTTAAATATTATTTTGGATTATTTTTTAAAGAATGAGGTCGTGGCTTTAAGCTTTAAGCTTAAATATTTAGATTTTTGTATTGCGAGTTCCGATTAGTAGGGTTCTGCGTCGTAAGCTTAAAAACAGAACTCTCACAGGATCACTTTGATGTCCGTCTGTCAGTCTGTCAGTCTGTCAGTCTGTCAGTCTGTCAAGATCGCGTGAAATGATCAAGCTAAAACTAGTAAGAGATAAGATCTACGCACAGAAAAGCATAGAGAATATCTTCTTCTAAGACAATGAAATCAAAAGATACATTTATTTATCGATCGTACTGTATGAACTATGTATGAAGTTCGCCGCGTAATCTAAACCTTACAGACTTACATTTATAGTACATTACATACACAACGCGTGCACGCTGCTAGCTGAAGTTCAAGTTTTGTAAATTGTACTTTCCGTGGACTTTAAATCTTCAAATTTAATTATTTGATTATTGGATTAATAATTATTGGATTAATAATTATTCGAGATTGGTAGGTACTATAAATAATTCAAAATACAATAGAGAAGACAAAGGGAACCTAGAATTAAATTTAGGTTTTCCAATTCCTCCGTTTCTTGGAACATTGTGTATCAAATGACAGAATTCAACGCCGCGCTCTGTCTATTCAATATGAATTATAAAAGCTATTAAAATAATGATAATCTTACTTTCATGTTTTTTAATAATATTCTAATTCTCCGATTACCCAAATTCACAAAGAACCTAGAAAACACGTTAAAAACATTTATTAAGGAAAGAAAATCGTCAAAATCTCATCAAAATCTATCTTCCACCAAGATATAACCTTGACCATGCAGGCGGAAGCACGTTGAGATGCGAGAGCGGGACAGCGCTATGGAAAGTGGGTCAGTGGCGCGCGTGCCACTTCCGACACAGCGTTAAGGTTAACTTTTATTTTTTTTAGCTTCACGCTGTATCCCGCATATTGTAGGGTAGGTAGAGTGAACCTATTGAGGCATAGTGAGTGACGGAACTCAAAAATAAATCTTAAACTGTAACTGTAAATGGCTAACTTTAATTTTTAATTACAAAACAATTAATGACTCCAAGTCGAACTCAAAACCGGGCCTTACAAAATATTACACTTCACTTTATTCTCCTTTTTATTTCCTTCTGCTTTCTGATTCTAGACGTAGTGTTGGCTGTGCTCAGTAACAGAAGCTTCATATATTCCTAACGACCTTCGCCCGCTTGATCTGCACAATTATTTATTTGTAAATCTGAATTACTTTCGGGTTCTTAGTTATTAGTATTATCATTTTAAAGACAATATTTTAACATTATATCGATGCATTTTTTCATTTATCACCCGATTTGAAATAAAATAAATAAGTAAAATTAGGGGATGTTTAACAACTGTAGGGAAAATTATATTCAAATCGAATAACCCATTTCTGAGATTAGCGTGCAAAAACGCACAGACAAACAATTTTTTTTAAGATCAATCATCATTTGATTTATATTATATTGGTAAATGTCCCTAATAATTTATTTTATCATATACTTTCCATGTATATACACCGATCAGTGACAATTTCAGTATATTTATAGATGTACATAGACTGAATATAAAAAAAAATAAAAATAAAAATAAGATTCAACTAAACAAAGACTATTAATTATATTTTGACATAATACACAATACAAGGTTTGTTATTCATATAGTAAATTATGTAAAATAACGGTAAACCCACAACGCGTAAATTGTAGCATTACGGGTATAATGTCGCTGAATTTCCTCTTATATGGCTGGCGGGTGTGCGTGGGACGCACTTTATATCTATACTTAACAATGATGAAAATTATAGTGAATTTAGCTAATATTTCAATGTTATCTTATTATTTGATGTACGTAGTGTACTCGATTCTATTATATGTTTTTTTTAGAAGTCATTGTAGCGCACTTTCCAACTCCGTTTCCTGCGTATTGAGGTGCAGAACTTACTTATTTAATTTTCTCGATCGGGAATCGAATCGTCAACCTGTCGCACTTACAGCCGTAGAGCCTGTGCAACTGCGACAACTGGCCTCGATATAATCAGCTTCGCGCTGTATCCCGCACGCACACACCAGGGTAGGCAGAGGGAACCTAGTGTTAAGACACTCCGTTTCCTACTTTCTGCTGATTTCTGGAGGCATTGCGTTTTGTGTGGCAGAACTCAAAGCCGCCCTTTGCTTCGACACCAGAGCGAAGAAATGGAAATATAAATGTAAATAAATATTTCACTTCCTCGAGTGAGAATCGAACCCACAACCGTCGCGTTACAGTCACACCCTTGTGCCGCAGCGCCACGACGGCCTCTTAATCTGACTCTGAATCTGACTAAATATTTTATTGGATATCAATAAAATATTTAGTTTACGACTTCAACAAGCTAAGAAGTTCTAGTAAAGTGTAATCCACTACTCTACAACTGACATCGTAACTTAGATTATAAAATGAATAGACACAATATTTATTACTTTATAATATTTTGTGTTCTTCTTATATATTTAATTTTCTTTTCAACATGACGCTGTATCAGGGTAGAGCTGAAGCAAAGTGTATAGGGAAGACCTAGTGTTCACACACTCCGTTTCTTACTTTTCACTTTGTATTACCAGTGGAAATTGAATCGCACAGACTGTGTTCCATTGCGTGAAGATGGCTTCGTAGTTCACGTTCAGTTTGCAGCGTAGTTTATTTAAATCGTCATTATCTCGCTACGTCAAATTTTTTAGACTATGAACTTATGTTATTATACGATTTTTTTACAAAGTCCGCTTATGCGAAATTGAAGTCAACAGGCGAGAGAGAAAACAATTTCCCCACTGTATCTCATGTGCAGCAGAGGAATAGTGTTAGATACTTCTTTCTTCATCGTTAATTTTTTACATATAAAATATACAATATTTAATTTCCTCGAGTGGGAATCGAACCCACTTCGAACCATTGAACATGTTGCCAGTCACACGTTTGTGCCACTGCCCAACATCTAACCTCAGAAACATTAATAATGATGCGTAACTTCAATTTACAACTAGGATATAGCCTAGAAGTATCACGACCAGCCCTGCCAGTAGGACAGATGGCGGCGACGGAGAGTTCGTTAATCTCCGCCAATGATATAAGCTATAATTATGTTTCCATTACCCCCATCACCACGCTGATGGTTCGACGAAGTGAGCTATTAATCATACTAACCTAAAACTCACGATTTAGTGGTATAATCTATAAGAGTCAAGGAGTGGAACATCTATTTATATTAATTGAAAGTATTGATATTGAATTTGATGGTTAAGGGTACAATTTCCATTGGGAGAATGGTTATGTTTTTTATTTCCAATCAGTGCTGGTCATGCGAGGTCATGAAATAAAGAAAAAAGTATTTTTGAGCTAATTAAAAATATAAGAATATTATTTTTACTTTCACGCCGAATCCCACTTGTAACAAGGAAGAGAGAGAGAGAATTTACTATTAAGACACGTAGAGTGCCCAACTTTCGAAACATTACGTGCTTAATGGTGAAAATAAACACCACACGTTGTCTTGATATCAAAGCGATAAATTGAAAATAATTCATTATCCCGAATTGGAATCGAACCCACAACCGTCCCGTCTACAGTCACACACTAAGTTTGCATAGAGGTTCGTACTTTTATTATTATAAAAGATATTTTCCGCTATAAGTATATGCCTTAGCGATACGAAGACATGAATAGTAAGTAAAGTTTAAGGGCAAGGCGGCATATTTATTTAATTGCCTTTAGAAATATAATAGTAAAACTAGGAAAATTCTATTTTGCTCACATTTTAGACTATTTAATAATATGTTAGTATAAATAAGTGTTTAATTTGGGAAGTATCAGACTAAAGCTGATGGTTCTGACTTCAAATCCTAATTTAGGATTTAAATCGAACCTACAACCGTCGCGTTTGCAGAATCTGACTGTAAACGCGACGATTGTAGGTTCAATTTCCACTTAGGGAATTAATTATTTTAATTTTCTTGTTCTGGTCACAAGACAAAGCGTAGCGTTGAGTACCACCACTTGCCACGCGATCTCTAAAATTTTGCGGTGTCTGGCGAACGGAGTGTTTTAACACTGGGTTTTCTCTATATATGTGCGCTATAATTGGATTAACGTTACGAGTATGTGCCAGATACAGCGTAAAGCTGATTGGAAAAACATATTTATAAGATGTCATTTCACAAATTTAAGAGAAATGTGGAGACCAAAGTATCTTGTGGCTAGGTATTAAACGCAACATATAGCAGATATGCTGGATATGCGCGAAGCTGCCACTCGCCAAAAAGTGCAAAAAGTGGAGAAAAGAGTATTTTACCACTATGTTTGCTTCACAAGCCACAAAATGTGATAAAGAAATATTAACAAAAAATGTATATAGACATCAAATCTGTGACAGTAGCAATATGAGAAAAAGCACTCAACTTTAATGAAGTATAAAACTCTCGCGCAAGTTCAAGAGCAAAAGGCAGGTAGGTGAGTGTTGCTCGCACCTCGTGTGGGGTCAGATTAAAGAGTTATTTCGTATTTAGTAAAGAAAATTGTATATTTTTGTAGTTTCTCGCTTATTTTTACAATTTTTGTGTAGATATTTGTGTTCAAATATCACCGTTGTAGACGACTGGCTTCACATTTTTTACCGCGTATAGGCAAAGACAGAAATTCGGCATAAAGCGTGAAGCAAAGACAAACCAGTGCTCCGATTCTCGGTACTCCACTCCATCCAAGTTTTGAGACGTGGTGTAAACTAAACACTATGTTGGTCTACCAGAGAACGGGAAAATTCAAAATCATGTATCTACAGTATATGTATATTTAATAAATCATACAAGTAAAACAAAATTATTGGCGAATTCATACAATATCTATCTAATAATTATAATTATTAGCTTTCAGTCTTCGCCTCAGCTCGTAAGCCAAGTTCAAGAATGAAGGGCGGCATTTCATTAAAGGTCGGCGTGACCTTTCACTGATTCCAGTTCTTCAAATGGGTCGACGACACCGATGCGCGACTTATCGGGGCTAATGAAATTTCACGTTTCTTAGCCTTAAGGTAGTTTGGACAAGTGTTTTTTGTAGTTTCATCTTTATTTCATATTGTATTCTTCTTTCTTTTATTCTTTGCCGGTGATAAGTGGTCAGGTGGTCAGGTGGTCGCAGGCACAGTGGGTCATTTTTGGGAAGAATTAACGTTATGCAATATATACTATAGCTTCCTCGATAAATGAATTTTCTAATACAAAAATAATTATTGAATGCGAACCAATAGCTTATAAGGTTAGCCGGTTCAACCAAACAAACTCTTCAGTTCTATCATATTAGTACATAGATATGATGATATGAGGACGGGGCCTGTAAATGTGATGCTTGTGGCGTTGACTCCTTTTCGCGGGAATTATTATATCAAATTATTTATTTTCCCCACGCTGATAAAGCAACGCGACGTCAGGTTCTGTTTTATATTAAGCAATTACTCTTAAATAGAATGGAATAGTTTTATTTAAAGTTCACCTGCATCTATGTAAGCTTCTCGCCACAAATAGCACCTAGGAACTTAGTGTTGAGACACTCCGTAATGTTAAGACATATTACGTTGAATTCTGGAGGCATTGCGTGTTGAGTGGCGGAACTCAACGCCGTGCTTTGCTTCGTTATCAGAGAGGGAGAGAGTATAAATACGAACATTAACTACTCATTAAAAATTGAAAAATAATTACAAATAATGAGAATTCAGTCAAGGTTAACAATTTTAATCTTTTTTTTTTGTGCTGTATTTCCAAAAATTTTTTTTTTGTATTTTCTGCTTACAATTTTTTATCCCTTCACGCTGTATCCTCCTTATAACATATTTAAAGACACTATTCAACATTTTCTGCCATTTTTTTAAGGCAAAGTGTGTCGAGAAACTACTAGAAAAGAAAAATAAAAATGATTTATTCTCATGAGATGGAATCGAACCCACAACCGCTACGTCTACCAGACGCTATGTCGTTGCTCCACATCGGTCTCATAACTACTTTCTACTTTTAATCTTCATTTACATACATTTCTATTACAAAAATATAAAAACTTCTAGAATATACAAAAAAAATGGCTTATTATTAAAATGTTAGTCTCAAACGAGAATTTTGCTAAAATCATGTGAAATTACTTTATCGAGCATTTTAATAGTCTATAAACATGAACGTAATGTATAATGGTATGAGAAAGAGGTCTTTTTACTATTGAATTGTCATTGTAAGCCCCATTGTGATAAAATTCAACGATTATGATAGCGTATGTATGAGATTAATTCGCACCGTTACATGTTAAAGGTCAAATTTCACTTAAGTTTTTATTTATTTTCATATTTATGTAGGTTTATGTGGGTTATGACTGCAAGTTAATATATTAATACTTATTTTGTTGTCTTACAAAAATAAGTTATGTTTCAAAGACCGTTGCAGTTGTGGATTCAGTTGTATATCGGGGGAATAAAATATGAATATCGCTCTATCGTTAAACTTGGTGAAATCTAGCTTCAGATAAAATTGAACTCATGACTATCGCAGTTTTTTACTTAAATTTAACAATAAATGAGTCTTATCCAAATAAATAGCGGCAGCTGTCGAACGCTTAATAAGCTGGCGTGTGTAACGCAAAGAAACATTTTTGAACTAGTATTTAACTACAATAACAATATAACAAAGTGCCTGTATTTTAAACTTATTTCCTTTTTTGTAATATTTAGTGGACTTCCGTTGAGTTATGTTCTTTTGAAGTGAAAATGACTGTTATTTTTTTAAGGTCACTTGTGGGACAGTTCTGTTCGTAATTGCATTCATGGTGGGTACGATTCTGATCGAATGTTTATTTGAATTAGATTAGGTTTTGGTCCGGAAATTTAAGATATCATATATGAGGAAACACTGTCCTTAGTAAATAGCTTCACGCGGTAACCCGCATACAACAGAATAGGGAAAGAGAATCTAATGTTGTGATGCAGCGTTTCCTTCTTTGAGGAGGTGATAATAACTCATTCCCTCGAATGAGAATCAGATTCACAGCCTTCAAGTTTAAAGTAAATAAATTATTTGTTATTACATTAAAAAAACCCAACAAGTGCGAGTTTGGCTCGCCCACTGAGGGTTCTGTACAGAAATTACTCGAGCTTTTTTTTGAAATTCAGTCTTAGCTAAGCCAGAGCGCCATCTGGTACACCTTTTAAGACTATTATTTTTTAGGATTTAACAACAAATGTATGAATGTTAAAATTTTTTCCTGAACCAGTTTTACCTGTGGATGCTATAATTCTAGGTCAACTGGAAGTATCCTATGAATTTTGATTCCCCAACTTCATTTCATTCATTTAGATTCACTACCAAAGTGTACATACGACACAGTATGACATAAACGGCCATGTCTTTTTTCTGAGTAAATATTAGAAATATCAGGAAATCATGCGGCCGTATATCTGTGTATATGGTTTGAATTTCAACTCTATATTGCCAAGTATTCTTGAGTATGTTAAGAGTAAGTCAAGAGAGACAAGTTCTTGACAGACAGACGGACAATTTAGTGATCTTATAAAAAAGAACAAAACCCTACAAATGTTAAATACATATTTTAAAATACTTTAAAACCAGTCGTGATGCAGGGGCGCAAGCGTGGGATTGTAAAGACGACAGGTTGTGAGTTCGATTCTCACTTGAGTAAGAATAAAATGTTCTAGATTTTCATTTTCTCGCTCTAGTAACGACGCAAAGTGCGGTTTTGAATTGAGTGTCTTAACATTAGGTTCCCTTTGCTTACTCAGCAATTATTATAATTACCTACCTACTAATTTCAAATGTATGTCAGCAATCAGTCGTCAGCCGTTAATTTTTTCCGGTATAACAACTTTTTTGTATTTCTATTTAGTATAAAATAAAATAAAAATATTCTGTTCGTTGATTGTAAGCCCTAATCTATATCAGCTTCAAGCTATATTTCGTATACAGCAGGGTAGGCAGAGGGAATATTAAGACACTCCGTTTCCCGTTTTTCTTTGAAATTTTCGAGGCATTGCCTGTTAAGTCAAGTCAACGCCAGGCTAGAGTGAAGAATAAATCGAATGGCGATCGAACCCACAACCGTTTGAAATATAAAAATCTATAGGTATAAATTATTATTTATTTAAAGAAAATATATGCGGGATAGTGCGTGAAGTTGAAAAATGATACATTTCTATTTACTTGAAAGTAAAATATTAAGTATTATATTAGGTTTTTGTGTAAACAAGATACTTGCAATGGCAAGTTAAGTTGTACGCCGCATACAAGCGACGTCGCTCGGTGAAATCACAGTAAGTGGGTTGGAGAAAGAATCTCGTGCGGCGAGGACCGTCAGCAAAAGAAATGTATTTCGATTTTAATATTTTTTTGTATATTCTTATTTTTGCATGTATTTGTGTGTATTTATGTAGTTATATATTTGATAGGGTATTTATGTGGAAGAGGCTAATAACATACCCTCCCCCCCCTAAGTCACTCCCGTGATCATTTTTAAAAAATGTGTTTTAATTGTTATTAATTACATTATATGTGATTTAAATAGTTGAATAGGCCATATTTAAATATTATTGTTGAACTTATTTTAATTTTTTAAAATATTTTTACTATTATTTATATCTCAATGTTACGACGGAATTAAATGATGCTTATTTTTTTATATGACTATGTATCCTGCAAATAGCAGAGGAAACCTAGTGATAAGAAATTCTGCTCCCCATTTTCAGCCTAATTTCTAAGACATTATATATTATGTAGAGTTGCATAATTCAACCTCACATGGTGACTTGTTACCAGAGCGAGTACATAAAAATAATTTATTCCCCCAAATAGGAATTGAACTCGCAACTTTCATAATAACAGCCAGACGCTGTGCCGCTGCGCGTCGACGGTTCCCATATATATTTTATACTCAGTTTATTCTTGTGAATTTGAGAATAAATGACATAAATAGATTGAAAATTAGTTCCGTGTCCAATCAACGTCAAAAGTAATTACTTTGCAATGGAGCAACAGACCAACAAATTTCATAACCGAGCGTTATCAAATAAAAAAAGAGTTTGCAACAAATAAATGATTTGTTCTGAAAATTTTTATTTCGCTTCAAAGCTTTCAAAAATTAATAATAATGATTTGTAATGTTCTTTTGTTTAATCAAATATGCTTTTAACTCTTTTAAAATATTTATATTTATTTATATTGTTGGACATATTTATATAAATTTTATATTTTTTATTTCTTCACTCTGGCGTCAAGACAAAGTGCGACACTCAGTTCCGCCACTCAACACGCAATTTCTCCAGAATTTGGTGGAAAGTGGAGAGCGGAGTGTCTTAACAAGAGGTTCCCTCTGCCTATCCTGCTGTGTGCGGGATACAGCATAAATTAGAAACATGTGTCACGTACAAATACTATAATATTTTTCTTTGCTGACGCTATAAGCATGCGTGTCATAGTTTTCTCCATGCGCCCTGCACCTGTCGCGAGATGGCAATTTGCCGTACATTATGGACATTTTCGCATCCGACTTTCTTCCGACACGACGAGACGCGGGAACCACGCTGAGAATCTTTAGACGATCTTTCACTTCGCACCTTTGTTTGCTGATATCTATTGACCCACTTGAAAGAATCAACGTTTTCCACTCACATGTAGCTCACTAAATCTCTCTGTGAAAGAGAGCGGGAGAAGGAGAAAAACTACGTGTTATCATTAACAAAAAAATCTCCATTTATTTTACATTAATTTACAATTTACTTACGTTATTAAAAAAAACCTCTCGAAAATATAACATTTACGCTAACTGTTAGAAGTGCACTATCATGCGAATAATATAAAATTTATGAAAAGTGTTTCACTTCATTTGATAGTACATATACATAACATCATTGGACACCAGGGTTTACAAAATTACATTAAAAAATAAATACTTACAACTAAACTTAACTCTAAAAAGGTACTTTATTGGTCCACAAACGCTGTAGGAAACGCCGCGTGTGAAACACTACACCTCTCAAACTGTAATCTCAATATAACCAATAATATATACTAACAAATAAATGAGCGTTTTGCACCGCGTTTCACAAACGCGCGTTTATCCCACAGTGCGCGACGCACTACGGTGGTAGTGGCGTCGCGGGCGTCCGCACTGCGAACACCGATTATCTGTAGACGCGAATTATTTAAATAAATCTGTATAAATTAGGAATGTAGAGATACTACTGTAATGTAGAGATACTTTAAATTGTAATTGAATATGATGTTTGTCATGGAACTTTGTAAAAAAATAAATTTTGGGTAAAAAAATAAAAAAAATATATATTTATTTGTTTTTAATAATTATGAGCATAATTTTTGAGGCAGAAAATTTTTGCGATTCAATCCATTTATGCGGAATTTTGTTTTTCCTAATATAATTACATAATTTCACAATCTCTTACCCCTGAAATTAATGAAATGGATTTTTTACGTATATTAACATTAACAATAAAAAATTAAAAACGCTGCGTTATTTCAGACCGGAGACCATTATAGTCAAGTAAGTAGCAAATTCATGTTTTGCTATAAATAATAAGTCATTGAAAACGTATGTTAGTCTGTCGTTAGGTATAACGTGATGCTATTCGCTTGTATGCCCTAAATAGTAATATTGCGTAAGAGCGGATCGCAGTTATTAGAACATTAAAACATCGGGCTAAGTTTTTCTCTATCCGCTTCCCGGACGCAGCCAGTTCCGCTAGCGTGCGAAGGATTTTTCGTCTATACTATTTATATTTATTTTTAAACAAGGATTTTCTTATATAAAATATGGATTTAGTTCCAAGTTTGTTTTAGCTCTTATTGAGAAGCAGTTTGTTTTTTATTTCTGTATATTTCTATTTTTTAGAATTAAGATAACAATGAACGCCAAAAATATTTAAATTATTTAGTTTAGTACAAAATATTGTATTAACTTTCAAGGTTTCCGTGATCTGTTCCTATTTGTAGAATATTTCTCGCTATAAACATAAAACAGAAATTATTAATATAATCAAGAATTAAAATTATATAAAAATGTAACATTCACTGTTTTCTTAGCCTCGTTTGCTTTGTCGATTTGTAATGTACAAGTACCTAATTTATTATACTTATGTATCGAATCTAAATAATATCATATTTGACTATATATATAGGTAATCAGAGTAAGCATCCAAGAAGAACACCAACAAGATAAAAAGGCAAACGAAGAAGAATTAAATAATTGGGATACATACCCTTATCCAAAGCAGATCAGTTTGAACTGTCATTGTCAAGCAAAGGGAAAACATTTGTATATAACTACATTAACATACTGGAATGGAATGAATGAAACTTAAAATTTCTAACAAATTATAAACACTATCTACATCGAAATGAAATCTGAAGAACTTAAAACTAGTTAACATTGCACTTGTCCTTGGGAGGAGTGTTATTCTACGGGGTTATACTACGTGAACGCTCTTAACTAAGTTAAAACACGCCAATACATACGAGTACAAAATATACAATAGCCTACATGAGATTCTTACACACCGTCCCTTATCGACCACACACACCAATACAGAACTACAGCTACAGAAATGCGTTTGAGCTGGCGGGCTCCAGATTTTAGTCTCGCCCAATTCTTTTGTGGATCTGCTGATGTTTTATTAAATGAGCCTTTTGTCTAAAAGCTTTTGCGCAAACATCACAGCGGAAAGGTTTTTCTCCCGTGTGAGTGCGTAGGTGCACTTTGATATTGGATTTATTCAAGAAACCTCTATTGCAGATGCCGCAACGATGCACCGGCTTCTCTTTTCCAAGCAAACCACTCAGCTCCGCGGATGTGGCTGACGCAAATGCTAGTGAACTTCCGTGTAAGTTTCCACCGTTATTTCCTTGTTTTGCCTTCGCTCGACTTCGCTTGCTTTTGTTTGAAGTAGTAATTGTCGTTGTATGTGCGTGTGGATAGCCTAATAACCTATCGGGGCTACACAGGCCGTCTGGTTTCAAGCTAAGAGCATAATGTGGTGCATATCGGCCATTAAGCAAGCCACTGACACCGTCCGTCGTCGATACAGCGTTTCCAGGAGGCGAAGATGTGGATATCACGTCCATGCCGTAACTTGTTGAACTTGGTGCCTCTTGTTTAACCGGTGGACCATTTTGTAACCTGTTTTGAAGTAGTGGCATATAGCAACTTTGAGATAGCAGCGACTGTAATGTCGTCCCAGCTTGACCCAAATTCTTTTGAAGAAATTCTTGCGTCTTTGTAAAGTCCTGGTTAGGCTTGCAAGGAAAATCTATACTCGATTGGTGACTCGATTGTGAAGGGGGTGGAGATCCTGGAAGACCAAATTCAGACAAGTCCTGAGGTACAATTTTATCACCGTGCTGACTGTATGCTCCAGCTATCCACGCGTCTATGTCCATCCAGCTATCTCTAGAGTCATTTCTTTCCGGGTCTTCAGGCTGTGATGGAACCGTGGTGTCAGCAATTGCAGATCCAATGATAGCGGCAATATCTTCTATTGAGCTTATAACCGAATCTTGCTTGTTGTTGTCATCAAATAATTTGGTAGGGGGCGAGCATGACTTCGCGCATGAGTCAGCCGCTACAGACGTTTCAGGAAATAATTTTGTGTCTAAAGCGTCTAAAGGAAAAGGCTTAACATCTTCTAAGTCAGGAGGTTCAGAGTCGGCGGCGCACGTCGACGAGGAGACTACATCATGGTCGCCACCGTATCCACTTTGGGTAGGGTAGTTATTATTTTCTTCTGGAAGACGTTGTGCAATGGCATGGAAGTGGTGACCGGAGATGCCGTTGATTGAGAGGTGCCCGGTGTAGCCGGTGAATGGGGGTAGAGGCTTAAGCTCAGCGAGGGGAGCAGGGGTGAGAAGAGAGTCGAGAAGCTCATGGCAAGGAGGCGAAGAGGCGTCCAATTTGGGATCGAGCCAGCAGGCACTGAGCAACAGCTCGTCGCCGCCGGGCCCGCCGCCCGCCACGCCCGTGCACTTCATGCCGCGCCTCACCGCCACGCCGCTACCGAGAGACACCCCGCCACCGCCATACTTGGACGCCGCCACCCTGCCGCTATGTCTGAAAACAATAAATGTATGTTGTAATTTATGTAGGTTACTCGAATACGAAATCGAGATATCGATAAATAATCGTTTCCATTTTGCCGGCGCGCGCCGCTCCGCTTCACTAGCTATCGGTGTTGCTACGATAGTGACTATTTTTATTTCGTTCGCATACTAGCCGCTTTGCGTTCCCTTGCAAAATAGTACAATTTTACAATTCATATTTTGTCATAGAATAATTTAAGTGTGTATCGAGGGAAAATGTCATTATGTTGTAGCTTTATGCTGTATCCCGCACATAGCGGGCTACGCAGAGACAACCTGTTATTATCAAACAACCACACGTGTCACATTTATTAGCAGATACTGTGCACTTGTGTCACGATATTTTTCAAAGGAAAAATCTTGAAAAATGTTAGATTATACTTAAGAACAATATAATAATTAAGATGGTATTCAAATGTGGAAGCCGGCGATGACGGGCGGATGCATCCAGCAACAAGCAACAAGCACAATTAACCGCGTTATTCGAGTCGGCTGACCGTGTTCTTTGTAACGCAAACTAATCATGAATTTATATGAACTCAGTGTTCTAGTGTGGAACAGTATGATTTTAATATTTAATGTCGTCGTAGCGCAGCGTTGTAAGTTCGATTCCCATTCGGTATCGATGATTTTTTTCATTTCTTGACTCTTGTAACAGGGTAAAATTTGGTGAAAAAAAAGGAGTATCTCAACGATGTGCTCTTTCTTTTTACTACGCTCTATGTAAGATATATCTGTGAGGCTAAATATGTTAAGTAGGCTCTGAAAAAATTTAGCACCAAATTGATGAGAGGGTTGAACGGTGTTATATGAAAAGCTTTGTGAATACATATATGTATACTAAGTATATACGTATACTCTTATGACAATCCGACTAAATCAAAACTAAAAAGAAAAAACAAACTCATTAGTTCCGAATTTTGTAAACAGTAGCATTGAATAATATTTTACAAATTATAGTTTTTGCAAAATAAAAAGACTTACGGGCGCGATCTTTTTAGTTATTGAAGAGCTCTTTTTTAACATTTAATTAGTTCAAGAATAGGTCTAAAACATATATACACACATCTATGAACATATGTATATAGACTGGAAAACGTTCTTTTTGTGTCACTCAGTCAAACGTCATTCTAAACATAGATCAGCCTTTTTTAACCAAGATTACATAAACAAAAACAAAACTAAAAAATCTCAACTAAAATTTTGTGAGATTAAAATAAAAAAGCTAAAAGTAACAATATAATGTAACGTAATGAAAAATTTCTTTGAAAAGTTAATAGATTATTGGTCAGTAAGTATTTATTATAGGTGTATCGGTAACACGCACATTATTGCTAAACTGAGCCAGCGGCACGCAACAGTTTGCAAGAATCGGAGTAAAAAATGTTGAATTATAATAAAGATTTGTCTCGCTTCAGCTTGGCCTTGGTGTTTTTCGTAAATCAGTTCGTTAAGTATTGCGCGGGTCGTTGGCCCGTGGCTGTTTACGCAATTTCATAGAAAAAAACACTGAGATATTTCAATCAAACGTGACTGCAGCCGTCTGTCGACTGTAGGTGGCAAATTATCAGTTCATAATATTGAAATTATAAAAAAAAATGGCAAGTCGATATTTAAAGTATAATAAAATTGGAACAAAATGTTGTTTGTCTATGACAACATAAAAGTGAATCTAAAAAATCATCTGAAAAGTACAGACTTTGTATATTTAAACATTTTTTTAATTCAAAATTTGTACAGCGCACTCTTACTGATCTCAAAATTTTATTAGTCAATAACAACCCTTCATTTCGTCACTAGATGGCAGTTACCCAATAATCAAAAGACATAATTTTTATCACGTATTTTTTGGCTCCACGCTGTACGCGTTTAATGGAGAAGATGGAGGTAATGTAATGTTAAAACACTCCATTCCACACTTTCCACCAACTCATTGCGTGAAGACCAACAACGCATTTCTTTTATTAACTAAATAGTAATTTAACGTATTTTTATGTATTATTACTTAAATACTAAATTAATTATTATCGTTACACAATTCTTTCACACTTTTATATGCAAAAAGTAATGCAAGAGAAAAGCGAAATGCATATTTTCTCGAGAATCGATATAAATAATCGATGATGTTCCGAATTTATGGGAAAGTATTTGCCACATTATCTGCTCCGGTGGGCAGAAGTGAAAGTTTAGCATCTCGGCAAGACAATCTAGAGTCGCAGATTTTTAACCTCCTTGGTCCACTACTGTTTTTGTCTTAAACATATATTTTATTAATTTAAATAAAGATAATTTTCTGATTTATTTGAACTTATAAATATATCTCATTATATACTTATCTTCTCTTCTCTACTTGTATACTTCTCTACTGCACTACTTACGTCATCAATGTACAATAAAATAAAAAACAATTCTATTTTCAATATAAATTATTCTAAATGATATAGATGTTTAAAATTATAGAATCGACTCTATATTATTTGACGTCAAGTAACACGACCGCCAATGGAAGCTTATAACAATATTATTATAATTATACACATTTTATCGCGTACCGCCACGCATTCTCATTGCGATCCCGTTTAAATCTTTTCTTAACCTTATCATAGAGCTTCAATCGACTGATATGTTTGTACTCAAATTAATTCATAAATTTATTATTTTATCAAAAATTTTACGTTAATTATAAGTTAATTTAAATTAATCTAATTAATATTTATTTTATTAATTCATATACCGTTATTTTTTATGGAAAAACACAAGGTAAAAGAGCGTAAGTACATCTATCTGATCAGAGGAGGTTGTATGTCGATTCATTCATAGATTTATGAATAAAATAGTTTTGAATTCTTAAAAAAATTTTATGTATATATTTGTATTTGTAACAAAGTCTAGATAATTTTTATGTTCTATATCCTATCTTCCTAGCCTTGAGGTAGGTTACAGCTAAGCTGACTCTACCATTATAGTGAATCAGCTCCGTGAAAATCGAAAACTAAGTCTATCGCATATAATCTGCACCTCTATGACGTTCGGTCAAGGTTGCATTTCCCATACATAGAGCTAAAGTTGCGACCTTCCATTATTGAAGCTCGATTTACGCTACTGACATACTTCCGTGTGAATACCGTTAGCCGGCCCTGTTTCTCTGTCTCGTACACTCTCGTTTGTTTCACGTTTATGCTATTTGCTGTCTCGATCTTTGGGCGACAAATTTTCGATGCGGGAGTGTGGGTTGGCCCAAAAATTAAAATCGTGATAGGATTTTTTTAAGCGGTTGGCACATTTCTTTTGGTAGAGTCTCTGAGAAATTTTTGGATCACGCGTTGAAGTCTTATATGGTGAAGAATGTTCTTACCGTGGCTGTGCGTATTGTAGCGTGTTATATTTGTACAACATTATACAATTTATTTTATTTTATTTATTTAACTTAAAATATTAAACGTTTTAAGCTATATCGTAATTCTAGCAGGATAGGAATTAAAGTTATCAATACCGCAATATGTATATATATAAGCTTATATTAATAATAATAATATTAATATATATACATAAGCTTTATAAAAGTGTAAATAATAGTAGTAATAGTAGAAATTCACAGTAGTTTTTCTTATAATTTATTTCATAAAATATATTTAGATAACAAGACTCGCGCCTATGTTAGTTAAGTACGTACAAATGAAACAGCTCACTGTTTTCGCCCATTTCTTTACCTTGTTTCGTGACTGATTGACATTAATAAAGTCGTAATTTCCTCTCTAATGATATCATAATTTTTAAGGTGTTACAAATATCTTAATAATGAATTCTGTCGCAGTTCAGTGGAAATATTATTGATAGTGTACAGAATAATTAACATTTAAGAGTACTGAGAGGAGAAAATAATTAATAATTTCTCGCCCAGAAAGAAAAAGGCGGTGAGTTCCACGTATAATGAATTTAATGTTCGGTGAAAACTGAAGAAAGGAGTATCTTAACACTGGTTTTCTTCTTCCTATACTGCTGTAAGTGGTATATATAGTGAAGTAAAAAAAAGAACAAAAAAAGTCATGACTAAAGTAGGTTGTAGTGTTAGAATTTAAAGAATTTATGTATATTTAAATGGCGACGTTTGGTTTTCGTTACCGTTAAACAAATATTAATTAGTGTTTAAATTTAGCGGATATTTGTCTAAATGAGATAAAATAAAACTTGTTTTATTTCATTTAAAGAAAAAAAGCACATAAATTTGAAATGATTAACTTAAATTCTACGAAAAGTTAATATTGAAATTACCTGAATTAATTCCAAGTTACTGTGAACACAAAACTTCAGTCACTTAAATTAAACTATTAAAATTTCACTTCCATTGAAATCTGACACAACTGATCTTTACTGACACTCAGAAAACATTGAAGTCCTCATTATCCCAAAAAACAATGGAGCACCAATAAAAGTTCTATTTATACCGAAATAACTTAAATATATAACGTAAAACGTTCAAAAAAACTATAATATATAACGTAAAATCATGTGTCGGTCGGTGTCTGTGATCCTAATTGCCCAATTTATATTATAGCCTTACCGTTAGGGGCTGAAACAGTGCTACCTAGGTTTTATTGACGGTAACGAGACACTCTAACGGTAACGAAAAATTAAATTTAATTCAGTAGATAATTTTTAACGGCGTATTTTAATATATACTAAGGAAAGTATTTTTTTGGTGAAGATTTAAGTTTTATTTCCCAAAATTTGCCGGAATTGCGACTTGCGGCGCAAGAGTTTCGATGACGACTGATAACGTTGGTTTCGAGATTTGCTCTACGTGCGTACTCTACGTGTCAAGGTGGGCACAGAAAGAACGTAGTGTTGTGCAACGAGCTTTTTTCTTTATCGTATATTGGTATATTAGGTGATAAGTTAGTAATAAGAGCGTATTTCTCGAAACTCTAACTTTGTACTAACATTGAAAAGTAGTGGGCAAAAACTTGTGTATTCTAAATAATTGAAATAGTGATTTATATTTTGTCTTACCGGGATTGCTAAAAGAGCACATTTCTAATATTACCATAACAGTAATAGTACAATGTTCAATAAAACAATAAAATTAGTAAATAGATAGTTCTGACCGACGGTACTTTTCAAAGAATATGTTTACTTTACTATCCTTTAAAAATAAATTGCGATTGATTGATTTGCATAAACATAAAGAAAACAATAAGAACCGTTACAAACACGTTTAGGTCAATTGTTTAAAAAAAATGTAGTTCCTATGTGTTGCTAGGTGCGACCAGAGAGGAACTTGTGATATAGAACTTCTATTCATTTTGAAAACATGGTATTTTAAATAGGGAAATTTACCCATTTATCCTGATCGATCATGTATGAGGTTGAGGATATATGTTTATGAAGAGAGAGGCGTGTTAATACTCCAAAAGTTCTTTCTCGCTAACCCGCCAGTTAATATGAAATGGTAGACTCCGATATGAACTTTTCTGAGGATTTAACTTGGAATTTAACTAGAGAAAAGTTTCATTTTATAGAGTAGGCGGAGGACGAGAACCTAATCAGAAAACACTCTCCATTCCATATTGCGTGTTGAGTGACACGCTTTTGCGTGCTTGGAACAATTTTTTACACTATGTTCCCAAGTCAAAAATTTACGGGATACACGAATATTTAAAATAATTAAGGTATTTAGATAATGAATCACTACAACGCTCAGTAAGTAGTCAAACTAAATAAAACTAACTACTCGTACGTCAGTCACATGTCTGACATTTGGTTAATTCGTTCCATACATGTACTCGTATATGCAAATAAGAGTTCCACGGCCTTGGCATGGTGTTCATTACCATAGAAATAACATTACTTGTAAAATAATTGGTAAATACTTGTATTGTATAACACTGTAATTGCCAATAAAATAAACGGACAGTTTATTGCTTGCACTTGGTCGCCGGCTTGTAACTCGTTTACTCGCGCCTTTATAAGAAAATACATATACTAATAGTATATATATTTAAGTAAGTATGAGTAAACTAAATTTTGGTAACAAATCTCTTAAAAAATACATTATCCTATTACACAAAAGCGGCAAACTACAAAGTTAATCTATGAAAAGAACTATTATATAAGCGAAAGAGCCAGAAAAAACCGCTTACCCAAAATAAAATAAAGGTAAAAAAGCGGTTTCAGCGGTCATCGTCCTTTTTTACGGGATTACCCGGGAATAACGGGACGGGCCGTCGACCCCGGGACCTTGGGGGTACCGCCATCGAAATAGATTCTTTTTTGTTGGATTGACCATCTCTATTTATGTGTACGCGTGGATTTTAGTTTTTTGAAGGAAGTTATTTTGTTATATTAATTTGTTTATTTTTTTTTTTGTATTTTTATATATAGATTTTTATATGTATTTATAATTCAGTTATATGTGTAAGAAGACATTCTTAATAATATATATATATATATATTTTTAATAATATGAGTATTTTATAGTAAATAGGGAGATATATTATTAAATAAGCCTTAAGAAGCCTCTGTTTGGCTATTTAGCAATATCTTAATACGCTTCAATAAAGCTTTGCCTAACAAAACCAGGAAAGTATAAATATTAATAATATAAATTCTTGTGTGGTATTCGAATGCGCGACCAACCCGTTAATCACCGTATTTACATATCAACTGTGAAAGAACGGTTTTTAAAAATGGAATATTATAATTTTTCTAAGTCCAGTATATCTGAGGTGTGTAAGGCGTTATCATAAAAACATTTATGTATTGTATGATACCGTCAATATAAAAAAAATATTTTCTTTCCGGGCGAACCCAGAAGCAATGTATATACTAACAAGCACACTCGTCTTTCTCCGCCAGGTGGAACTATAATTTAATTTATTACATATTCGACAGAGCACGATAAGGCGTGCGTTTTTAAAACGTGATACAAATTTTTATTTTTAATTTAAACCGATGATATATTGAATGTAAGAATGCATTTAACTTAATAAATTGAATCAGATAACGCTTTTTTATTCATATTTTTGAATAATTGCACCATGGTACAATGGGACAATGTCTAACTATAAATGTATTTGTCAGTTAGATTTCTAGTCGGAGGAATGAGTTATAGTCACTCTATCGCTCTGGTACCAAAAGCCAATAATAAAAAAAAATTGGGTGGTGCAAAGAAATCGGAATATTTCATCACTAGGTTTTCTCTGTTTTGTAATCTTTACATTTTCCTGCTATATGGGGGATACAGCGTGAAGATAAAAGGTTTATATATAGATTATTAATTATATAAGTCTCTCTAGTGACACTTCACTAACACGCAATACCAAAATCTGCGTAGAAAATTGACCAAAAGAAAAATCATATTAGCGCTAGCGTGTGAAATGTAAAAGTTGTCAATATCATATTTAACAAACTAAGATGAGCTTTATCACTTTGTAATAAGAGCTAAGCTTCTACAGTTTTCTATTTGCAAAGTAAAAGTGGTGTATATTTCAATGTCATGACTTTAGTTAATTGAAACCTACATTTGTTAAAAGTGAATCGTGTAAAATATACTATAGTTACAAGATGTATTTCGCATATAGCAGGGGAGGCAGAGTGAAGTGAGTTTTTGCGTGTTGAGTGGCGAAACCTAACTTATCGTTTGTAACGAGAGTCAGAAAATAAAAATAAATAATTCTCCGAATGAGAATCGAATTCACAACCATCTCGTTTATTATATCGCAAGCATAAGTTAACCTAATGGTGCTACAGTAAATAGATTTGAAGTGAAAAAATAAGCTCACTGGAAGTAGATAGATATATAAAATTTCTTGATTGTATTGTACACATGAAATTTCACGTTTTACAGCAGAGTTTATTCATTTTTTTATTAGTATCTCAAACGTACATATTGGTTTACATTAAAAATATATTTTAAAAATCATATTTAAATATTATTTAATTATTTATATGAACAAAGCTACGTTAAGGCGCTCGGTCCGTATAGACGACATCAACGCGCTACTTCAAGTAGGTACTTAGCGTTATACCGCGTTGTAAAGAAATTCTTTAAGCCTTACTAAAATTTAAAAATGTCTAATATTTCTTAAAATTTGCAATCTTAAACAATATTTGAATATAAAACTTAATAAAAGGAAAATTGCTTAAAGCACTATATCAAACATAGAAAAAAAATCAAGCAAGCAAGTTCCGAGAGAGATAAGCACGTTGAATGAATTCTTTCCTGACATAGAATAAGTTCTGCTATGTTAATCCTATATTATATGAAGCAGGCCAACATTGTAGATTAAGAGTTAGTCCCAGTTTCTTAACAGGAACCTTCATCTTACGACTAATAAAGATCTGTTCGATATTAATGCAATAGTAGGTCGATTTTCTCAGCGATATCCCACCTGTATGGACAGCTTATTATATACGTATATAAATATATTATAGCGTTCAACTGTAAATGCAAAGGTTGCCGGTTCGATTTCCACTTAGGGAAATAAATTTACTGGCTTTGGTAAAATGGCAAGAAGTAAAGCGAGGCGTTTAGTTCCGCCAATCAATTTTCGATAATTTCTTCTACTTGATAGACAGAAATTAAAATAATTTATTTACAATCGCGTTTATAGTAAGATGCTGCGTAGCTACACTACGAAGATTTCTAACAGTTTAAATATTATCAAAATTTAGTTGTAAATTTTATTACGGTGTCTCTATTAATTTAAAGTAATAAAACAACTCAAGACAAGCCTCAGGCGTAAATCGCTTCAAATGCTCTCGATCTACTCATCTATCATAACACTTTTATCTGATTTATTATAATATGACACGAATAATTAAGTACTCATTAGTCATAGTAAAAAACTGTCGGCCATCGTCGGTAGTTTATTTGGGTCGATCGTAGAGACTCTAGTTTTTGTGGATGCTGTGGATTGAGATGTGATCTCGGGCTTCATCACTTCGCTAACTATCTTGCTTGGTTACTGGGTCAGGGGTTAATATGTTTCAAATATTTTTTTATGTGTGTGTTTTTTAGTGTTTGTGCGTATTTTTTCTATTTTTTGTTTTAATGTAAGAAAAAAATAATAAAGTAAAGACGTGTATGGTGATTGTGAAAGTATTGGATTTAAATTCCGTTTAAATCCAATACATGATATCTATAAAAATTACGAAATTCGTCAATATTACGGTTTACATTTTTTGGAATTGCTCTTGAGTTGAATTAAAAACTAATTTGTCATAATAAATTTTTAAATTATATTGAGGCCGTTGTGGCACTGTAGCACAATGTGTGCTTGATCTCCACTACAGATATTAAATAAATTTTGTTTCTGGTTCCTCGTTCTGGTTTCAAGACAAAGCGCAGCGTTGAGCTTCGCCACTTAATACACACTATTGGATGACAATTGGATCTAAGAAGTGTCTTAACACTAATTTTCCTGCATCTACCATACTACATGAGGTATAGACCATGGAACTACACGAATTATCATTTCATTATAATATTTGGCTATTGTTTATACTTGGCTCTTGTACTGTAGAGCTAAGTGGCTGTCATCGTTTCTAGGTCGTTAGCTAGGTTGTAAGAGCCATATTAGAAGGTTGTAGATAATACTCAAGTCGTCTACGGTAACCACTCTCTATGGAAACACAGTGTTTCGATTTATATAAATTAAGTATAATATATAACAGTTATTTACTAATTTTTTTTTTCTGAAGATTTATTAATGAAAACTTTAATTTTTTTTAATGAGATAAAGAAATAAAATATTTTTAATTTATTATATTTTAAAAAATGTTTTGATTTGTAAAATATATGAGTCGCAGAATGAAATAAGGCGTAAAATAGAAAGCTCTAAATCAAATTTGATATAAATTGTGTTAAATGTATGGAATAGCGTACATCTGAAAAAGATTTATAAAAATGTATGACATTATAATTTACTATCTTTTTCAACGTTCATCTTCTGTTAACTTTTCAAGTCAACAAAATCTCAATACTATAGGTTTAATCGTGAGAAGAATGCCGAAATTTACATTACATTTGCTGTTGTAATAAAATGTTATAGCTAGCGGTGATTTCGCGAACTGACCGTTACGCGACACTCCAAACTACTAATTAAGTACAGTTTGTTGAATGATTGCTTTAAATGTGATTTATATATGTAAATGTAAATGACTTGATGATGAATACTTATCCATTTAGATTTGGTTGAACCAAATGCTGAATGCTGGAACAGGTTCCACCATAATAAATGTCAATCACTGAGGAAGATTGTTTTGATGGTTCGCACCAGTATTTAGCTACAATCTTTACCACAGTGGCGCGGCCAGAAAGAACGGAGTGTCAGACTCTCTGAATATCCCTTTCGCCTCGTCCACTGTCATCAACCCGCACATATATGCACTTTGGGGGTTCCTTATGCTTTTCAAGGAGGAAACTCCAGCATCGTCTATGCTGAGTTCTTGAATATCAGCTGTGGTCTCCCCCTCTCTATTAGCAATCACTTTTCGTCCATAAGTCTTTTTTACTTTTTCAAGCGTTACTTATTCTCTCGCCATGTTCAAACACTTTATATATAGTTGTATAGACACGCATATGTATAATATCAAAATATTAGGTTAGACTTTATAGAAGTAAAGCACCTGTCCGAAGTCAAGGTTTTTGAAAAGGTGCCTTAAGAAATATTTATTTGTACTATTTCTTATGTTATTTTTTTTTAAGTTATATATATAGCTACAAATAATATATATAATATAGTTTACTAACATCTTATATATTAGTTGTGTTAAGTAACGTCACTTTAATCAGAAGTCGATAGGTGTGCAGATAACTTATTCTGTACTTAGGAGAGCCCGTAAGGACGTACGGCTTGGTCAAGCTCAACGCCGCGCTTTGTCTAGGTACCAGAGCAAAGCAATGAAAATAAATTATTCTTCTAAGTATTTTTTATTATTTTACGACTGTTTTTGTATCAAAAAGTGTTTATTTTAAAAATTTAAAGAGATTACGTTTATTTTCCGAACTTCGGTACTGGCTGTTGACATTTCAGTTTGTCCGCACCTGCCGGGCTCAAGCTGATTTTGCGAAATAATTATAATTATACAACACTATTTCACTCTTGAGACCGTCGTGGCGCAGCGGCACAAGGGTGTGACTGTAATGCGACGGTTGTGGTTTCGATCCCCACTCGAATAAGTGAAACATTTATTTACGTTTATATTTTCATTTCTTCGCTCTGGTGTCGAGGCAAAATTTTCTTTTACTGAGGTAACTAGCCAGAAGACACACAGATGAGATAGAAACTACTTAACTTACAAAGTTTAAGTTTGTCATGGAGTTAGATCACAGAGTGTAGGCCTGTAATATAGGATTTTTCTGTGGCCTCCACATCCTAAAAGAAGGAACACTTACTTAACTATAAATGTTTTTTTTTATAAAATTTAATTCTTCCTTTTTTCTACAGGCAGTTTCTGTGAATCATTTAGAGACCGGCACCTCTCTCGGTATCGTGACGGAGCGGGGGCTTGTGTCATTATGAACTTCCACACATACGAGTAAGTTCATACAGTCACATACAGTCTTACGTCTACCAGAGCGAGAAAAAGAAACTAAATTAATACAATTATTTTCCCAAATGGGGAATTGAATCCTCAACCATCGCGTTTACATTCTGACCCCTAACACAATTATGATAAACTAAAAAGATAATTTGGACGTTATAAAGAATTTGTGCTACAAAAATGCGGTCGATAGGCTCGCTGGCCCGCTATACGTGTCACCTGTCACTTCACTATTGAAGTACCGATTTATAGTATAGTATAACAGATATATGTTTGTTTTTATGACTTTTATAATCAAATAGACAAGTGATTTCATATAAAATCTAAAACTTTTTGAGGAGCCGTATACATTTTATATTCCTATACTACTAGTGTAAAGCTAAAAAGTTCGTTCTGTTCAGGGACTACTAGGCAGAATCGTAAAAAAATGGTATTAGATAAAATAGTTATTAATTATATATGTTAAGACTAATCTAAAGAATAAAATCTGGCAGCGTTGAGTTCCGCCACTCAACACGCAATGCCTCTAAAATTCGGCGGAAAGTGGGTAGCGGTGTGTTTTAACACTAGGTTCCCTCTGCCTACCCTGCTGTGTGCGGATAGAACATGAAGCTGTATATCTTATAAGTATACGTCTTATTTACCATTTCATGTATAGAAATAAATAAATCAATAATTCTAGCCTAAGTCATTCTAAGGAAATCGTATATGAAAGTGTCTTAATGGGAACGGAGTGTCTTAACGTTCAATTCTCAGATTCCCTCTGCTTATCCTGCTATGTACAGAATACAGAATGAATCAAAAAACATATTTTAGCACGAAAAAAACTTTTAAATTATTTAACAAAACAACTTATTTTGAAAATGGCCAAAATGAAATGACTTTAACTACTATCCCGCGACAATGAAAATAAAAAAATAAATAAATATCTAATATAAAATTGATATAGCAATGGCAAACTAATAATTTTTATTTGGCGCAAAATTATAACGGTTGAAAATGCCGTATACTTTATAGGCCCAAGTGTAATTAAATTCCATTGTATCACTATTTGCTATACTTTGCCTCTCTTTACTTTTTTATATAAAGATTATCTATCTATAGAATATACACGAGGCCGTCCTGGTGCCAATATACAAGCATGCACCTGTAAACGTGACGGTTGTAGATTCGATTCACTTGGGGGGTCTCATTTCTAGAGCGAGGAAATGAAAATAAATCATCCCCATGAGTGGGAATCGAATACACAATCCTCAAAGATGGTCAAATCAAATTTAAATTTTGAGAGTTCATATTTCCTGCAAGTGTATGGGTATTTGTATACACATATATCTACACATGTACATTCTATAACAGTCCTGTCGAAAAGGAACAAGTTTATGTCCCGCTAACGGTACACTGACCTCAATACATTTTTCTCAAACCTGATACAGCGCCTATCTCAATCTCTTGAGATGGTTAAAATTTTAAATTTATTGTTTACATACATTTTTTAAAGTTTCACGCTGCATTTCTCATTTAGCAGGGTAGGTAAAGTGAAGTTAGTGTTAAGACACTTCATTCCCTTTTAAGACACTTCCTACTGTTTACACTGTTTACTACTTTCCACTAGATTCTACATATACGGCGTGCTGAGTAGCGGAACTCAACGCCGCGCTTCTCCTTGTTATCAAAGCGAGGAATTGAATATAATTACTAAATATTTCATTCTCATAAGGGAAATTGAACCCACAACCGTCACGTTTCCAGTCGCACGCTTTTTTCCAGCGCCACTACGTGACGGCCTTAAAAAATATGATATAATAAAAAAAGTCCAAATTATTTATTATAGCAGGTACGGGTAGCTTAAAGTTATTAACAAAAATTGTTATTGAAAAAAGTAATTTCAATTTTGCTCGGGGCTTTTAATATTGCGTGAAGAAGTTTTTCATTTACCAGTTTTATATATATTTATACCTATAATACATATATGTAATGTACCTATAATATTACATTCTTTTAGTATTGTAAAACAAAAATACATAACGTGACGATGATGGGTTTGATTGCCATTCAAAAAAATAAAGAAAATAATTTTCTTGTTCTAGCTTTCTGGCACAGAAGCGCGGCGTTGAGTGTAACATGCAATAGCTCCAGAATTCTGCGGAAAGTGGCTTACCGAAGTGCAAATGAATCTATCCCGGAATTTTACCGACCGAGGTAACCAGAGAAAACATAGCACCAAACTAAGCGAATGTATAAGATTTAAACATACTATATTGAAAAAATAAATAAATAAATATCTCGTATATAGCAAGCATCAAATATCGAATTACTCCGATCTATTTTTCAGCCAAATTTTCGTTAAAATCCTACTGTGAGTACTCAGTGGTACCATTCTTATACTAAAATATGTTAGGCAATGCTCATTCCATTGCAAGAATAAAAATAACGCCATTCTTTGGAAAAATTTTAAGAATATATTCGAGACGATGTGACTCGTGCTAATACTTTTTAAAAATTCTTTAGAGGCGATCCTGGTACAGCACAGTCCGGCTACAGAACGCGACAGCTGTGAGGTGGTGACCTCACAGGAATTGCCTCGTTTGGGGAAAATAAATAATAAAAATCAAACGTAACATAGACCTCGACTAGTCGACTATTCAAGACATTAGTTGAGTAGTTTCCTTAACATTAGGATCAAAGTGGGGGCACAAGATTCCTTCTGTCTGTCCTGCTATAAGCGGGATTTAGCGTGAAGGAAAAAAAATACCTTATTCGGCTTCTCTTAAATACCAAGGCATATGTAGGTCACATTTGGTGAGCATCCTGAATCCAATTTGTAATCTGATCGTTAATCGTGACACATCAAGAGAAAAGTTATTTTTTTAATAACATTAAAAAAATGACGCAGATTTTTAAATATTTGCGTTGTGTATAATACAGGAAAACCACTTTCTTTGCACATTATAAAATTATAACATTTACTTTTTTTATGATTCATGATGTAGTTCATATATTCATTCGACGACTCAAAAGTGCTTATAATAATTGCCTATTTGAATAAAGAATATTTTGAATTTGAATTTGAATTTTTAGAGTCCTAAATTAAAATTTTTGGATGTCATAATAAAAATTGGTGAAAGTTGTTAGAATTGGACAGTGAACGAAGAAGAGATAGGAAAACTTTGTAGCAAATATCGTTTTTTCTTCATTCCTTAGATTCAGAAGAGAGACTGTAGGTACGCATGATTGTTTACGTTTCGTCATAAACGTATATAAAATAAGCACAAGCAGGCATCAAACCAACACCTACCAACGAACAAACAAGGATCCAGTGCACAACACAACACAAAAAGGCGTTTATTGATGTCATGCGAACTAAAATTAACCGCTTCTACATAATTTCTTGTGCGTTTCACTTTTTGAGTCCTCTTTCCCTCGCGGCCGCGAAACCTCCTTTCTAAGCGAGCTACGTGATGCTCTGCCATTAAGTCTACGCTTTGTAGTCTTGACCTATTCGCGTTACCAAAATAGTGGCAAATTAGTAACATTTACACGCACTAGATAATATTTAAATTGTTTTAAATCATTTCAACGAAAATTAAGGGGAAAATTATGAAAAATGTAGATATTATTTAGTTTACTTTAGTGCTACAATAATATAACGTTTTTTTATTTTTTTTTTACTTTCACGCTCGTTTTATAGACGCGGTACCGCTATGTCAGCTAGACCCTGATATAACATAAAATGTTTCCAATAATCTCATAATCCTTTTACATAATCTACTATATAATAATACCACTTATATAAAAATGTTTCAGAAATCAATCTCTATAATAATTAAATTAGTACATTTAATAATACCTAACAGATGTCGTGACAATTTTAGACGAAAATAAAAAAGGCATTTGCAATGTTTAATAGAGCAGTAAATGCAACAGCCATTTGGTTTCTTACAAAACTTTGATTCTAAATTATTTCGTAAATTTTCGTTGAAACTATTCAATTTAGACAGAAAGTTGAGTCACTATTTTTAAGCAGAATACTGAGGCACTACTTACTGTTTGTATCTTTAGCAGAGCAAGTAAATTAAAATAATTCATATTCCGATTGCCATTACGCCATGACGCACTCTAAATATGAAATAATATAAATAAAATATAGTAAAATATAGTAAAACATACATTATTAAAATAAGTCCAGTTTTAATGAAAATTATTCTACTATCAAGAATGAACTCCCGTCGGTCTGTCTGTCTAGTGAACACGAATGAACGCGTAGACCGTTATTATATTTAGGACGGCGATATTGAGACTTGAGTTGTTCAGAGGAATCTATTTCAATAGAAATTTAAACAAATAATATAATGTTTTTAATATATTTCTTGTCTAGGTCGTTGTGGCGCAATAGCACAGCGTATCGCTCAAATACGACAGTCGTGGGCTTGATTCCTATTCGGGGTGATGAATAATACTAACGTTCACACTTTAACAAGACAAAGCGCGGCGTAGAGTTCAGCAAGCAATAGTTCCTTAGATAAGCGAGTTCAACCAAACAAACTCTTAAGGGCAACACATATCCTCTTTCTCCTCTCACCATTAATGTGAAAAGAGAAAGAGGAGATTCATTAAATATATATATTACTTTAATTTTCATGTTCTGCTAAACAATGCGCGGCGTTAAGTTCCGCTATAGCACACGCAATGTCTCGCAAGTTTGTTGGTCTCTGTAATTAAGGAACGGAGTGTCTTAACACTACCTACCATCCTGGAATAGCATGAAACTGTGTAACTAACATTTTGTATGATATACAGTTCAATATATAATTACATACAAGTACTGGTCGGTGGCCACGTGCTATACAGTTAAGTGACGTAGTGGCTAACTGGGAACACGCTTGGGTGAGCGCCAACAAACCTGATTGTTCACGTTATTTGAGTTTTTAGTCGAGTTTTAATATAAAAATATTTTTGCGGGATAAAGCATACGTTGCAGAATAAGCAAAGAGAACCTAACATTAGTGATAAGACACTGCGAGCAGTGTATCGACATTTTTGCGACGATATATTTAAATATAACACAACTAGTTATTCTTAAGTTAGCTAAATAATATTCAGCAATATACTTCTAGTCATAGCGTTGATTTCGGCGGAGAGTAGGGAACGAAAATTTCTTAATAGATAGGGAGTGTCTTAACACTAAATTCTTAGATTTCCTCTGCCTGCTGCGTGAAAATTTTAAAATATATCTCTGGTTAACTTAATCATAACTGAACTCACAACTCTATTCTAATCATATTCTATCCGTTTATATTAATAACAAAGTACAGTACGGTGGACGAGTATTGGCCGAAGTGAAGTAAGGTTTTCTAAGACGTGTAGCTATTTATAATTAACATTTTAACATGAGGACGAACATTTCTTTTAAGAAAAAGTCTATAATAAAATTATTGAAGCCATTTGTAGCTATCTTCAGCGCGGCCACGACTCGTCAACCGCACTGTATAGTACAATAAATGACGTAGCACCAAGGACGTTCAATGCCCGATACTTGGCGTGAGCCGCGTGGTAACGCCCGCAGGGTTATTATAGAAAGTAGAGATATAATGCAGCTGAGTGTTTAATATAGCGGGTTCAAATATGATTTTGGGAGGTAATTTGATTATTCTTAATTAAGAAAATTAAGTAAAATACAAGCATTCTTTTTCCTAAATAATTATATATATGGACATAAATATATACCGCCTTCAATAAAAGATACTATATAGAAAATGGTTTTATTCATTTTTGCAATCACCTATTACCGCTATAAATCTTTGTTACTTAATGGATGAAAGAATTGGAAAATGAACTTTCTCTATAAAGAAAAGAATAGAACGAACTGACATAATACGATACATCTTAAAGCATATATTCAAACATACATTTTCATTTTATGCAATGATTTAAAAAAATGACTAAAGAAATTAACGATTTTTGTAAAATCATTTCGTGGTACTGAGGCACTCTTGTACCGTTATTACCGACAAGGAGCTTAACTTATAGAGGATTTCGGAGGGCCGGCACTCTCATGTAACCTTACCTCACTATATAATTATCAAACTAGATTTTTCTTCTGGTTAACTTTAGTTTCTTTTTAATTTTACGCCGTAATCCGCATAAAACGGAGAAGACAGATAATATAATAATTCCCGGATACAAAGTGTTTTAACACTAGAGTGTTAAAACACTTCGTATTTTATTTTTACCAAGTTATCGAAATATTGCGTGTTATTAGCGGAACTCAACGCTTCGTCTTATTACCAGAGCGGGGAAATACAAATAATTCATTCCCCCGAGTGAAAACCGAACCCGCAACCGTCACGTTTACAGTCACACACTGTGGCATCAATATTTTATGTTTACAGTTAAAATAAATCAAAATTTTAAGTTAAATACGGACATACGTAGTACCTATACAATTACGTCTAATTTGAACGATCCCCGCTCAACGAGCGAGACGCGTTTCCCGTTATGGTGGACAAGGATCTTTGTAGTGGAGTGTTGTAAAGCGTGTTAAATGTATGGAATTATATGTATTTGTTTCAGTTTCACGCTGTATCCCGTATATTGCAAGGTAGTTGGAGGTAACCTAGTGTTTAAACACTCCGCATTGTTCAAATTAAGAGACATTGCCTGTTGAGCTACGAAACCGAATGGCACGCTTGGTCTTGTTACCAGAGCGAGTAAAAGAAAATAATTCATTCATTCCCTTAGCAGGAATCAAACCTACAATCATTGTGTTTGTCAGTCAGTCAGACGCTTTGACTCTGCACAACGACGGCCGACGGTATAAATTGATTAATAATTAATTGTTCTGTATCATTAACAGGGCAAAAGTTATTTAATATATATTAATAATAAAATAGATAAACAAATTTTAAAAATAAAGCTTAATTCACACTAAATGAAAAACGACAAAACATATTAAAACAATAAAAAAACTCATACAAAAACTTATATTTAATTAAGTGTGATCTCAGCCTTACCAGAGATTCCTTCGAGACTCGCTCTCAATGAAATGTGGGTCAAGTTTATTGACAAATCAGGACGTTGCCCTTTCCGTCCTGCTCGCTCTTATAGCGGTGTCCTTGTCTAATGATGTCTTAGAAAGGGTGTATTTTTTATATATATGATGATATATATATGAAGGAAATTAAGTAGCTGATCGTAAACGTGATGGTTGTGGGTTCGATTAATACTCGAGGAGATGATCGGCTTTTTTTCCTCGCTCTTCCAGCAAGGTAAAGCGCGGCGTTGAGTTTCGCCACTCAAAACGCAATACCTATATATTAAAAACTAAACAAAAATACCTATAAATTAAAATTGCTAAAAATAACCTTAATATAATCAACAAATCGATGGAAAGTCGTCGACTTATTAACTAAAGAACCTTGGCTTTGGTTACGTAAAGCCATCGGAGACCGTACAAGGCCTTTTACGTACATTGACATACGGCGTGTGGGATTATATTGATTATATAAGGCGTTGTTGATTAAACGGTGGATGTTGGTTCAAATTTATGGAGAAATTATGAGGACCTTGAAGGACCTTTGTTGACGACCAGAATTGAACTGACTGGTATGAAAAGAACTAGTGACATAATATATTTTTTAAATAGTGTTACGGTAATCACAATCATGAAATATATTTTTTAAATTACAAACAAATGGTGGAACAAAAAAAATGGTTTTTCACTATGTACAAGTGCGTCGCACCGTCACCATGTTTTCTCACTTATCTAAGAACACTTGAGTTATAAAGAAGAATCTGGTGATACCTCAATTATGTAGATCCGTTTTAATATACAGTGGGAAAACGGAGTGTCCTAGGTTCTCTGCACCTACTCTTCATTGCTATTATAGGATAAAGCGAGAAATAAAAAATCTTCACTGTAAAAAAAACTATCCCTAAATCAGATGGTACATCTCAAACACAACCGCCCAGTTCCCATGCACCCTTTGTTTACTTCCGGAAGGAAATCGTTTTAATAGTGCACGTGTTCGATTATAGGTTACTAGGGTAGGGTGGGTAATAAAGTGCTATGTCATTTTATAAGGCTTTTATTTTCTTTAGCTTCACGCTGTATCTGCATTTAGCAAGGAAGGCAGAGGATTCCTATTGCTAAGACACTCCGCTCCCCACTATGTCAGATTCTGGAGGCAATGAGTATTGAGTGGCGGAACGGCCGGGAAAATGAATATATTAAATATTTCATTTCCTCGAATCGAACCCACAACCTGTCGCATTGCCTATAAAAATAATGTATATTATAATATGTAAAATAAGACTAATATTTTCTTATCATGATTACTAATTGTTTATGTAAATAGTATATAATCATATTTAGCGCACTTGTTAGGGCTTTAAATATTACTTTTACTAGCTTTACTCCTAAAATTTCTAGAATTGACTCTTTAGAATACGGCGTATATTGCCAGGGTCTGCCTTCCTGCTTAATTTACTCCACTTGGCACGGTTCGGGCTCCTGCAGGCCATGTACTCGGATTTTGACACATTTCATTTAAGAGAAATTAACAAATATTTACTTAAATGCTCAATGAAAATATGTAAAATTTATTAATTTTTGCTTTTTTAAACGATGTTGAATATTTCAATTATACCTTATTTCTATTCAATGGGGAAAAAATTAAGACCTAAATTCTTAATTTTTGCTACATTATTCCCCACATTTCAACTCATTCTCCAGAGTGGAAATCGAACCTACAACCGTGAAGCTTACAGTTAGATACTGTGCCACTGCGTCACAAAGGTCTGCACTGTTTCTGTTAAGCTTTGTATATATATCACAAGAAAGAAGAAATATTTAATATGTTAAAAACTTCAATGCCATACTTTTTACAAATAAAATCATTAATTTCCATTAAAATTAAAGTGTTGAAAGCTATTAATCTATTATATGTCAAAACAGTTCGAGTGTAGGTTTGAAACCATTTTGGGTGTGACATAATTGATTGTACGTGATAAATAGTTTTAGGGTCCGACAGGTAAAAGTTATATTACTATGGAGAAAAAAAAACTTTGAGGTGTGAATTTTCTTATTTAATTTATATTTGTAAGTGTAATAGTCTAAGAAAAATCTAAATATTTATAAATTTTATTGTAAATTTTACTTTGTTTGTTAAAGATCTTTGTGCTTTTAAGAAGTAAAAACACATTTAAAAATCAAAATAATGGAAGTGTTCCACATTCTCGTAACAATGTGAATATAACACCAACGTATGCTAAAATCTTTTTAAATTGTCTTCAATTAAAAAGAAAATATTCTTAATACATACATTTTCTACAACTCAAATATTTCATTTCCTCTAGTGGGAATCGAACCCACAATCTGTCGCGCTAACAATCGTATGCTTGAACCACGACTGGCCTGTTCATTACATAAAAAGTACAAACTCGCAACAAAGTATTTATAAGCAGGTACACAGAATATTCCCACCATAACAAACATATGTTCATTTTTTTTACCAAATTGAATTCAAATATTGACTGATTGAAGGGTTCGACATCTGTCAGAGAAAGTCTCCGACTCTATACGAAATTTCGGGTGCACATGCTACCAAAAATATAAAGACAGCATTGTTCACGTCATGTGCCTCCTTTATACTGTAATAACCCTTTCGTGATAGTGTCAAGCTATTTATTGTAATTCGGCAATTTTATTTTCTTTTTTGTATGAAAATTTTTGAGTATTTATAAGAATTTTGATATTTGATAACATAAAACTGCTTGATAAAGTAGAAGAGTCCTGTCTTATCTTTGAACAATCTATTACTCTCTTTCTAAAATATAGTCCACTTATACCAGATAGATGATTTTATAAGCACAATTTAATCCTATTTGTAATATTTTAAATGTCAAAAGGATCAAAGTAGTAACAATATGTCAAAGTAGTTTCGAAACAGATACTGACCTAACCTAACCCAGATAAGTAAAAAAACACGATATCTCATGAAACAAATAGGGAATACAGAAATGGGCCGCTTACATTAGAATTCAACGCGCTCCGAATTGTGCAAGCTTCCAGAAAAAATGATAACTTAGCATATGGAGATTTAAATATTGAGGCCGTCGTGGCGCAGTGGCACAATGCGACGGTTGTGGGTTCGATTCCCACTCGAGGAAGTTATGTTTATATTTCCATTTTCTTCGCTCTGGTGTCGAGGCAAAGCGTGGCGTTGAGCTCTGCCTCTCAACACGCAATGCCTCCAGAATTCAGCAGAAAATGGGAAATGAAGTGTCTTAACACCGAGGTTCCCTCTACTTACCCTGCTGTGTGCGAGATACAGCGTGAAGCTGAATAAAAATTGAATATCAATGACATGTCGTATACAACAATAGTAGTTAGACTATTTTTAAGAACAGATTTACCCTCTTTAAGATTAGAACCCAGTGCCACTTCTCAGTATCACACTGAACTAACTCGAACCGATGTATTTACTCTTAAAAACTTTCTAAGCACCACGATTGTCTATAGTAACTTGAAATTTTATGTCAAAATCCTTGTCTCTCTGCCAGTGTATTTTTTTTTTATTTATTTGTCATCAATAAAGTAAGATATTAGCCAAAATTAAATGAGTTTACATTTGGGACTCTCCTGTTTGGATATTTGAACATTTCAATTCGCACAAACATTATATTATATGAGATTTCGTATGAAGTTGTTAAGAATATCGAAATAAATAAAAATATTGTGAAATATTAAGAGATAGAATAAGAAACAACATCGTAAGAAAAGTGTATGAGGTATGTCGCGTATATGTATGTATGACAATTTTCCTCCACAAGTATACCAGCTATAGATCCAAACGGATCTTGCTGAGGCTTTCTCTTTGCCAACATGACACCGTGCTCTCAACTTGCCTTCTTGCTATCCTATTCTACACCGTATTACTAAGATATAAAGTGTAATTTTGTTCAAGACCACTCGAACTACTTACTAACAATTATTGTTTATTTATAGATCAATAGGTTTCAATGTAGATTTTTTCATTACATTTAATATAGAAAAAAAATATATTATTATGTTTCTTCTTTTAAAAAAATTCAGCTTCAGTAAGATTCACCTTACAAAAAAATATAAATTTTCAATTAAGTTCACACTGTATCCTGCTCATAGTAGGATAGGCAGAGGAACCTATTGTTAAACACTTTCTACGTTCAAATTTTTATACGTTATCTTAATAAGTATTTTTCTTTCATTTTAAAAAGGTTAACAAAAAAAACTATTGTAATATCCAATAAAAATCAATTGACTAATTTTAGCTTTTCGCAAATGTCTCTCTCTACGTTAACAAAAACGCATCTTATTTAAAACATATGAAGATAAACATACAAACAGATTATTTCTCGTATACAATAATGCATATATTGTATATATTCTCTACATTCCGGTCTGGTGTCCATTCAAGTACAAGAAAGGTAGTTGTGTGACCGATTTCTCCGGCGGCGCGGTGGGCAATGCCCGTCGCGTTGCGTGACCCGCCTGTGCGAACAGTCTACAATGTTTGTCTTCTACAAGGAGTTATTGAACTGCTAAAATGTATTTAATTTTATCATTTCCATTAAGATTATTGTAAGATCAGCTGCTATAAATAGTTTTAAGTTTATTATTGTAATTTTTATTTGAAAATATATATTAAAAAAAATCTTATTTAATATTATGTAATAATTGTAATATGAGATGAAATTGTAATAATTTTTCTTTTTTAGTAAATAAATATTTATTTGGCTACCGTACCATGGACATGATTTTTGTACGATTTTTATTCATAATTTCTATTAGTGTAATGCCATGGGGGTTCCATGGCATTTGAGCGCGAGAGGCTTCGTACTCACACTAAGTCGGTTTTATATAATACATAAACATTAGCATGAATAAGATAGAGTCGGAGTCTGTATTTGAACTCCACACAAACAAATGTTTCTCGTGCTTTTTTACGAAATTTTACTTAGAAATTCTAATTATTGTAACCTCTGTCGAACGCGGAGATGAGTAGTGACGCGTTACAAAATCTATGATTCATCGAGCAATTGACCAACCTCTCTCCTTGGATGAATCGGAAATACCTGTGCTGTGCTAGTTCCAAATTACTTAATTTTATTTGACCTTAAGTATGTTTGACAATGACTTAAAATAAATACATCATTTATAGAATGGTTGTAGTAAAAAAATTCGAAATTATTTATCATTTTTGTTTCAAATGTTGTATTGAAGAACTAATTTTGAATATTAAATACGCGTTGAGTTCTGCCACTCAATTCGCAGAATTCGGCGGAAAGTGGGGAACGGAGTATCTTAACACCGAGGAACGGAGTGTCTTAATACAGAGTAAAGCTGAAATAAAAATTATACGTAAAATAAATTACATTCAGAGTATATGATGATATGACTTTAAAAGGTACTAACTGCTTAATAGAATATAGGTACTACGTTTTAGCAGTTAATGATTTCCCAGTTTTACACATAAAATTATATGCTATTGTCTAGTTAACCAAAATAATAATTAAAAAAAAAATTTAAATATAAAAACAAAAAACTAAGCGAAATTAAACAATACGGCGCCCAAAAATGCTATATACCTTATATTATCATCAAAGCCGTACCCAAGACTACGCCTAGCGATAGCACGGATCGATACATACGTACAAATACGTCAACAGTAGATCCACAGAAGTGAAAACGCATCGCACTTGACATTAGCGTCGCGTGGCCATTGCCGCATCCACCGCTCGCGAGTGAAAGTCGTAGATGTGTGTCACTCAGGCCAGCCACTGGGTCTAGCCGGCGTTTCTAATGCCTAGGCCAGCCTTGCTGGGGTGGTGTAATATAAGATGAAGAAACTGAGTTTAATTCTTCTTCATATACGCTATAAAGACTAAATAATTATTGTTAAGCATAATGATACATTTTAGAAGGAAGCCTCAAGCATTTATTTATTATCCATGTATTTATTACATATTCACTATTTAATAAACACGTAGATACTTTTTAATTGTTAAATTACCAAAGCGCAGATAAAACACCTTACAATTTTTATATGTAAAAATAAATAATTATATGTCATTATTTTCTGAAAACACGCTCTATAACTCATCAATGTGTCACACAAGGAGACGAGCTTGTTGCTGTGAACTCTACGGTTTTCAGTGCAATTCTAATTACCTTTCATCTACTCTTTTGGGCAACAAGACAAAACGCGGCGCTGAGTTCTGCAAATTATCACGAATTTTATCGAATATAGAGCGGAACTTGAGAAACGGAGGTTTCTCAAGTTCCGCTCTATTTTCCTAACACTAGGTTTTCCTCTGTCTTCCCTGCTTGTATGAGCTAGCAAAAACAAACAACCGCTTAACCAAACCACCTAGTGTCTATTTAAAACATTTATGCATACGTAATCAAATCTCTACATCAAGAGTAGAGACTCTACTTAGTGTATCTCGCAAAGCGTGACACGGCTGGCAGAGTAAGCCCGTTTTAATTAGAGCACAGATAATATTTAATTTTTCCTTCAACATCTAATTATGAGTCTCTGGTCACGAACTGACCGACATTTTATACAGTGAGATATGGCGGCGCTTCTGGGTCGGAGCAACGGATTATGATAATTTAATTAATTTGAAACGGCACTAAGATTTATGAGGCGTTTTCAAACGAGATGAATGTCTAACATAATTAAATGAAGCACACTTGTGTGTGCTTTTTTAGATTCACGCTGTATCCCGAATTCAGTATGGTAGCATAGAATCCAGTGTTAAAACTCTCCGTTTCCCACGCACGACTAAGCGTTTGAGACATGACGTAACATCAGTGACGAAATTTAATGTCATGCTTTGCCAACCCCTTGGTTTATTTATGTTTTTTAGAACCGTAGTATATTATTAGACATTGGACAGACTGTAAATTTTCCAAATCTTTTCAAATTTGTCTATAGATGGAATAATAAATGATAAAAACAATCATAAGTAACTAGAGAGAGAGAGAGAGAGATTTATGATACTCTAAAAGATTTAAACAAAATAGTTGTTGCAGTATTACAATTAATTATTATTGTCAAATGTATATATATATAATGAAACACAAAAATAAGATATTCCATTTTTTTTAGTCTACGCAAAGTCGCAGGTGACGAGTAGTCTATAACATAGCTGTTTCTATTACTTAGTAAATTATATTAAAAGTAATATAATTAGTCTCTCTCGGAACACGCCTTCCGTGTGCCGCCCACCGAGTGTTGCCTCACAACGTGCTTCTTATCTGACTCACACTAACTTAATGAGGTCACAAATCTGAAGGATTGTGTGTCATCGTGGCCTTAGATTGTTTAGTTTTACAGTAATCGAAGCCTTACAAGTAAAACATAAATTAAATAAATATTAATTTTGATTAACACAAATAATTTTTGAATTGAATGAAATTTGATTTGAGTTGTTTTTTCTGCATAACAAAATTGTAGAGTAATTAGTTATTCAAAATGACTTACTTGTATAGAAAAACTATGAAGAAAAATCAGCTTCACGCTGCATCCGTCACACAGCAGGGTAGGCAGAGGGAATCTAATCTTAAGATGCTCCGTTCCCCACTTTCTGCCGAATTTTGGAGACATTGCGTCTTAAGTAGCAGAACTTAACGCCGTGTTTTGTTTCGACGAGAGCGAACAAATGGAAATATAAACGTAAATAAAACTTTCACTTCCTCGAGTGGGGATCGAACCCACAACCGTCGCGTTACAGTCACACCCTTGTGTCGCTGCGCTACAACGGTGCTATGATAAAAACCTATGAGATTTATATATAATAAAAACACAAAGTAAGTAATTTTAATAATATTGTTGATAGTAATAATATTGTTGATAGTAAAACTTAGTAATATCTTTGCTTAAAAAATATATATGATGTGAAATAAAAATGATGCCATCATGTTGCGATTATTGCGTTCCAAGATAAGTCCCGCAGTTAAACATACGAGGTGTAAAAAGGAGGAGAAAATAAAGAATGGAAAATTATTTGTACTCTCGCCTCGTCTACTTTGTTATGTTTGTAAAGCATAGGCGTGTCACGAGTGGCTTCGAACTGACGTCAATAACAATTTCAGAGGGCCTTGAATAATTTTGTGATGGACACCAGAGTTTAATGGGGTCGGTACAGACCTCCAGTCCCCGTTCTAGCACCCATGTCTAACTAAATATTCACAAGAGCTAATTTATGGCTACTTTATTCACGATTCTTCGGATTTTTTTCAGCTCACACTGGCTGGCAGTACCGCATGTGGCTTGGTGGACAGACGGACCTAAGGAACTTAGTGTAATGACACTTATTTCCTCTCTTTCTACCAAATTTTAGAGGGATTGCGAGTTGACCCACCAAACATAATCAAGCTTTAACCTCGTTAGCAGACAATATTAAATATATTATTTACTGGACCGGTAATCGAATCTATAACCTTAACTGGATTTACAGTTGCAAATCTAAAAATAATTAGCATAATAGTGGTAAAAGTTATAAGAAATATATCTAACCTATTTTAAAGTTACAATTGAAATAAAAAAAAAACAAAAACATAACATTCAAAATGTTAGTATTCGCAATGACAAGTGCGATAGTAGTGTCGGTGCTGTAGCCTTATCGTATTAATTTGGGTCCTGACTGGTTTGGCTGTAGCAGGTCGCTCACCTGCGCGGGTCGACAGCCGTATCGAAATATCCTAAACATTCAACGGAACGGTATATTATATACGTTTATATTTCTAGAGATACATATAGTCATTCAAGTACTAATATTTGGATCTTTGCATTTTAAAAATTTACCTGTTTGAATTGTAAAATTTGTACATTTTTTTTTATTTTCTTTATAAATTATTTGCAAGAAAGATATTTAATTTTAGTTAAAAATTAGACAAGATTTAAATAATATTTCCATAATGATTTAAATTATTTTTTTCCTATTTAAGAGTACACTCTATTAAGTCACTCATTGCATCCATTAAACATAATATATACGTGTATGTTTAAGAAAAAAATATTTATGTATAAACAAACAATTAAGTTCAAAATAGTTATTTCCTTCCACAACTATCAATTTAAAAAAAAAATCCGTTTTGGGAAACATAACAGTTATAGCTGACCGATGGAAAACGCGCTAAAACCAAATCCTTTTGAATGGCAGAGTTTTATACCACGCTTTGCCTCATTAAAAGAGCGAAGAAATGAAAATATTAAATATTTCCTTAAATATACAATAATAAATATAATAAATATATAAAGGTGCGTACTCACTTAATATATTAACACAAGACCGTCGTTGTATAATTGTTGTCAAATCCAGCACAACATGTTACACTCAGTCCGGCACAAGATATCCACTTCACAGTCCTCTGTTCAGAGTTTAGGCAGGAGACTAGAAAAAAGACGATGTGTTTAACTATATACCCAGACAACTACTTGCCGTTCGATTTATACGATACTCACCTAACGATTGTTTAAGTCAAATAAATATATGAAAGATATCTCTAAAATGTATATAAAATACAAGGCAGATAACAACCAGCGAAATGTTAGAAGCCTATTTGAATTAGTTACTGACTATAGTTCAGTTAATGACTAAACTAAGTTTAAAGTTTAATTTTGTGACTTAGTTCAATAGTTTAATGTTAAAATAACAAAAGATTTTAATTCGTGTCATCGTGGCGCAAGCATCGCCGTTAAAACTGTAAAAAAACCTGTCGAGCGACCTTCTAGTTATCAACCCAAAAACCAACGATTTATGCGGAAAATCATGGCATGCGGTTAGAGAAGGAGATAACAGAGAAAAATAATAACAGAAAAAAGAGATGCGATTGGCAAAAATAAAAGATCGATACAAAATGCAATACAGTTCAAATGAAAAAAAAAACTAAAATTAACTGAAAAAACATTAAAAAATATATTCAATTATATATTTACAAAGGATAGAGAAAGGAGAAAACGAGACCGAAGTAAAAAGGTCCAAGTCCACTTTTCATTCGGATTCACATAGAGCACCGTCACTTTTTAATTTTTTTTTATTTATGCCAATGACATTTCCGGTTCCGGTTGGCTAAGGATAGTAACGTACACTGTGGCGTGTTGGGCGAGACACTTCACTTCACACCGGTAAGGCGGGCGCATACGCCGCGGTTAGTCGACCGACTGCCTGCGCACGCGCACCCCACTCACTCCCACCAAAATTTTACCACCACTGGTTGTGATCGCACTAAAGTACGGCCCGTAAGATGAAGTGATAAAATTAAATTGTTTAATATTGATTTGTAATAAAATAATTTTAAGAAGGTATATAGATAACATGCCAAGATATGACAGTGTCAAGACACTCCGCCCTCTATTTCCCTCTCATTTTGAGATTTTATATAGATGGATGATGAAGATTCTACCAATGCAAGCCTGTACTATGTAAATTTATCTAATCCGAATTAATTTAATTTTCTCCAAAATGGAAGAGAGAGAGAGAGAGAGAGAGAGAGAAGATTTGACATGAAACTAATTAATATAATTTGACCTTAAGCACATTTAACTAAACGTCTAAAATAATCAGTAACAGTAATTTACTTGAAACACTTACCGTCAATTACTGCACATAAGCGGATTAACCGTACCTAACTTATTAAATTTACACTTCTTCTGCACGTGTATAAACAAATTATAAAAATACTATATGAAAAAAGCGACGCATTTCTTTTTTCCTTGATCATCCCTGCGCAATACTATCACCGATGCGTATACGCACGCCACACTAGCGCACAACACTCACACAAACACGCACAGGCCTACAGACCTACAAAAACATACTTTCTCGTATTATAATCTTTACTATTATATTATAGAGTCGACTTTACATCGATAAGAGCGAAGAGTTGGTTGTAAGTCACCTCTTAAGTAGGACACTCGTTGGTTTTCTTTGCGGGCCCTTACGAGGTCCTCTTCGTTGTAAGATTTTATTAATAGTGGAAAAATTGGAGTTTAAAACTGTATACAGTTATATAAATGTTGAAGGCTGTTGTGGCGCAGAGTTTAACTGTACACGCAACGCATGCGGGTTCGATTTATTTATCAAAGTCACAACTATTATCGTACTCAGAGGATTGGAAATAAGAGCGAGTAAGAGATGACTCACTACTGAATATGCACCGCCTCAAAAATGGGGCGGACAGTGGAGAATGGAGTGTCTTAACACTAGGTTCCCGGTGTGATATGCGATAAGAAAATTAGATTTTTGCTCTTTTTTCGCTTTGTTTCTCCTCTCAAACTTTGAAACATTTTTGTGTGATAGAACTTAACTTTGCTTATCAGATTGAAGAAATGAAAAAATGTTACATGTAATCCTTCCACTTAACTATCAGAGTGCGGGTTTTTTTTTTGAACGATCCGTTCCCACCTCCGAAAACACTTCCGTTTCCGAATTTTCGCCGATTTGTCATTATCCGTTGAGCAAAAACTGGAGCGACAAAATTCAAATATTTATAATTTTCTACCTCCGAGTGAGAATCGAACCCACAACTGTCGCGTTTACAGTCAGATGCATCCCACTACACCGCGACGGCCTCCTAAGTTTCTCGTAAATAGATTTGAGGTATTTAGACTAGGTATCAGTTAGCTATATTTAAACGTGACTCGTCAATTAAAATTTTACATGAATATTTAATTATTAATTATAATATTGGAAAGTCGCACGATTTACTTCATAAAAGCTTACTTTCTTTACCTTAAATTTTATTATCTATATTTAAATTTTTTCTGTGAATTTTTATTAGTGGTACAATTTATCTAGTATTTTACAATAAAATCAATAATAAGAGGGTAATCGTATCGAACAAACATCAGAAGTGAATGATGATCGGACGCTTTGTCTTGACATCCGGGCAAAGAAATGATAATATTAAGTATTTTATTTTCTCTGAGTGAAAATCGAACCCACAACCTGTCACACCCGTAGCGTCCCCTTACGCTACGGCTACAAACGTGTGACTAACTTGTTGCACCTAACTGCGCCATGACTGGGGTCAAGTAGAATTAATTTATCTATTCTAAAGAATTCATAATAATTGTTTCTATGATAGAAATACTTGAGATTATTGTATTTAGGGTGTTGCTAACATATGATGAACTAACATGACCTCAATAAGGAAATCAGATATATTTAACGTAAGCGATGTAACTGCTCTATGTATAATTGTGTCTGTAGCGTTTTTTTGCAGAATATTAGCTCTGATATTGTAAAAATATCTACAAAACTATACAATCTCGCCCGATGTCACCGAATATAACTAAAGAATCGTAGATCTATATGGGTGCCAAGTTCTATGTTCACTCAGAATAAACCTAAATCTCAAGTTTATATTCGGCGTGAAGCTTTTTTAATGTATATCTAATTTTAACAACATATAATGTTAATTAGATTTTTTTTGTAAATACTCTTTAATAATAAAACATATAATAAAAACTATAAAATAGTTTGATCACAGAAAAAAAATCTATATTTTATATTTTAAAAATTGTAAATTTCTCCGTTTCAATTGTTTAGGAGAAATTGAATGGAAATATATAAAATAATTGTATTAATTAATATTTGTAAGAATGTTTTTTTCAGAGCCTCGATCGAGCAGGTATCCTGCACGTAGGATAGCATAGCATGGTAAGGAGAGAGAACATGGGAACTTAGTAAAAAACTATTGTATAAATGAATACTTACTAGGTACTTCCGTTTCATATTTTCCGCAGAATTTTCGAGACATTACGAGTAACGGATATCAACGCCGCACTTCTTCTTGCTACCAGAACGAACAATTAACATTTTTACATACATTTTACATTCATTCAACGATGACTTCAAACTCTCAACACATTTTTCTACACTTGACAACAATAAATAGAAGCCATCGATCATTATTTATATATATGTAATAATATACATTATTCATTATTTAAACTATAATTACAATATAGTATTCAAATATCCGCTAATATATTTACTGATTCATCACACAAGCCCCGTTGCTGCAGCCGCGGGCCCCCCCCCCCCCCATACGGGACTACAGTAGTCCGTCATTACAGAGATGGATGGTTTGCGAATTGGTTTCCTATACAACGGATTATTGGGTTGTAAGTTATAAGCGATAGAGGATTTGGATGGTAAGTGTTTGTTATAATAGGGAGTTAGTTGTAACATCTACCTGAATAACTTGATTGTATAAAACAACTTATTTATTATTTTATGGGAGAGGACAAGGCAAACGAGCGTTCGGGTCAGCTGATGGTAAGTGATCACCGCCGCCCACGACCTCATGCAACACCAGATGAGCCACAGGTGCTTTGCCGGCCTTTAGGGTGGAGGACGTTGGGCGCCGGGGCCCGGCATTACCCAATGCGAAACGCAGTGGCAAGGGCCACTACTTCACGCCGGTTTTAAATGTCGGGGGTGATATTAAATCCGGTCGAGTCTCCCATGCGTATCGTCGCCATTACTGGCGACGTGACTCTACGTCACACGTACTTTAGTCGCCTCTTACGACACCGACAGTAGCAGGGTGATCCTATTCTAAGCCGGAACCACACGGCTAAATGTACATAATATTAGTCTTTATGTCCAAAATGGAATTATAGATTCAATTATCACTCGTCATAATTGCTTTCATTTTCCCGCTTTAGTCCCGCTTCTCAATATGTCTCGTCAATTGTTGGCTTTGTCTTTTTCACATATACCTTATGTTATCTCTGTCATGTGTAATTATAAAATCTGTGATTATCTTTAATTCCAAACTAGTTTAGTTTATAAATAGAACTCGATCTAATTTTTTAAATAAAATAATTAATATTCTATTGAGTGAGTGACAGTTTATTGGAACTGTAATGGTTGAGGGTTCGATAACCCATTCTCACTCATTCTCTGTAGACAAAACGTAGAGTTCCATGACTCAATACGCAATATCTCGAATGTTTGGAGCACGCCAAATGAAGTGTCTTCACGGTCGGTCCAAAAAGCATGAAGCTACTATTGTAATATCCTATATAATATCCGCCTCAACTCTTCACTCAGACCACACAGCGTGTCTCATCGAATTCGGCATCTAATGATTCGTCCCAGTGACATACATATAATTTTTTTCTTTGTTCTCCTTTTTATTTCTTTATCATCATGTCTTTATCTCACAATGGGTTTTAATTTCAAACTGTTTTAATATTAGATTTATGACGTTACAACCACTTAATACTATTATTTATTCAAAAGAGCTTGTAAATCCGTTTGAATGAAGCATTGTCAATTAATAGACATGAATTATGTATGAAGTTTTGGAACATTATATATGTATATTATTCACATATTTGTTCTAGAATAATGAGAGGTTATATGTATAACGGCTTCTGAATACTTTTCTTTTATTGTATTTAGAAAAACATATATAACTTTAACTCATAAGTTACCGTACCCCCCACCCGTTACACTTTTTTTAAATATTAAATCACATTACGTTTTCTTTTAGCGTCTTACTAGTAGGAGAGATTTTAATTTTAAGACACTCCAATCCGGTTGCGTTCCGGTCTACGCTCTGGCGCGCCGTTGAGTTCCGTCACTCACGAAGCAATACCTCCAGAATTCGGCACAAAGTGGGGAACAGAGTGTCTTAACACTAGGTTCCTTCCGCCTACTACACTACTGCTGTGTGCGAAATACAGCGTGAAGCTAATTTTTGATTCTTTTTTTAAATTGAAAAAAAAACACGTTTGTTTCATTTAGCAAGGTAGCAAGCAAGTACCAGTCAGCTTCACGCTGTATCCCGCTCACAGCAACATAGGTAGAGGGAACCTCGGTGTTAGCACACTGCGTTCCCCACTTTCTGCCGAATTCTGGAGGAATTGCGTGTTGAGGTGCAGAACTCAACGCCACGATTTGCCTCAACACCAGAGTGAAGAAAAACGCGCGACAACCTTGTGCCACTGCGCCACGACAGCCTTTTTGTTATTATACCTTTATAAATCCCTATTTACTAGGTAAGATTCTGGGGGGGACTAAACGCCACGCACCAACGTAAAGAAGTGAAAATTATCATTCCCTCAAATGAGAGTCGATCCCAGAACGAAGTTTAGTTTCTTCTGTTATACTGCAAAAAATACTATGTCATGTTAATAAAATTCTTCTAAGAAATAACATTTACTTACCTAACTTTAAAGAGCACTCCTATATACTATGTCAAAAGAAACGGTCAAAAACCTAACCGTTATCCGCCTTTAGATAGATATTGCACAATATTTCATAGATTGAAATATTAATAAGATTTTTCTTGCAGTTATTCTCGTATTATGTAAAGCTACTGAACTGTGTCGGTTTCAAGTCGATGTATTTTTTTATAGAGAGTATAAAATAATTATTAATAACAATTATTTCACAATTATTAAAGGTACAAGGAAAAAGCACAGAGTTCTCCCACTCGCAGAAAATATCTCGGAAATTGGGGGATATTTAAAAAAAGGAGCTTCATGATTTTTCTCGTACAGCAGGGTCGGCAAAATCAAATATGTGACTAATATATATAACCTAATGTTAAGACACTTCCATTTCCACGTTACTCCGAATTTTAGAGACATTGAGGGTAATAGAGTGTCAAAACACTGCATGGAGAATTTCGTCTACCAAAGCTGGAAAATGAAAATAGATTAAATATATCGATTCGAATCCACAACCATATTACACCACCACCAACCATATAAGTTCTAAAATTTTAGAAAATAATATTTTCATTATCCACTGATACAGCTTCTACTACATTTAACTTTTTAAGTCAAATAATTTGTTTAAGAAAAATTGCGATTATCTCTAAAATATTTTTATCTATCTCATTATTGTGGACCACATTCCGACATTTTGGTAGAAAAACGTGGTGCACCGTTACTGAGCACCGGCCGGCGGCGGCGGCGGCGGCGGCGCGCGGGGCTTTTATCACATATATTTATAAAAAATAACTTTGAATATTAGCGTTTCTGCCACTTGCACGTATTTAGGTAAGTTCGTATGCTATATTTGATGCAAAATAATGAGTGATGGTTTACAAAAAAAAGATATCGTATGACTGTAAACAAGCACAGGGGTGTGACTGTAACGCGACGATTGTGGGTTTGATTTCCACTCGAGGAAGTGAAATATTTATTTACTAGTTATATTCCCATTTTCTTCGCTCTGTCGAGGCAAAGCGCGGCGTTGAGTTCTGCCACTCAACATGCAATGCCTCCAGAATTCTGCAGCAAGTGGAAAACGGAGTGTATTGACACCGAGGTTCCCTCTGCCTACCCTGCTGTGGGTACAGCGTGAAGCGTGAAAAAAAAAAGTATAAAAAAAAATATCCTTTAACGCCATTAAAAATAATTCGGTACAAGCAATGTAGAGTTAAACCGGTATTTTTTGTTGATGAGACATCTCACACGCCGACTATTCTATTCACTTTATCCGTTTGAAGAGCGACGCAAGTTAAATATTGTTTGTTGTTACGGTCGCTTCGCTTAAATGAGTGATACAAGAACCTCAAAAAAAAGCCTTTTTGTAATTCTTACTTTGGCGGCATTTTTAACAATAAAAACAACTCTATCGCATCATAATAGAACTCAAACTTCATTGATTTCTAATATATAGACTACACTGAAAACGAATTTATTTAATGCACTTTATGCCACCGTATCACAATTGAATAAGGCTTATATTTTGGAAGCAAATCACAATAATAATCTTGTATGTAGAGTTATTAACGGTGTCAGTCGATTGGTCTTTCTCCACGGCCCTAAATTGCAGGTGCTATAAAGTAAACAAATAAAGTAAACAAAAATCGCCTTCGCAAGTACTTTATTGGGGTTATTGGGGTTTTGGGGGGTTTCAGTACAATTACATTGTTTAGATATTTTCCGACAGGTTGGCGCGTCACTAATTCTGGCTACCTTTTATATTATTTATGTCTTTTTCTTATGTACGCCAGAAGCGTAATGGGGTGGCGTTGGCTGAAAACGAGACAGTTATAAGATCTATTTCCACTGTGTGTCATTATATTTAATGATTTTTATTTCTGAGCTCTAGAAGCGGAACTCAATGGTGTTGGGTTCCGCTTGAGCCGCAGATTTGTGAAACGGATCGTCTTTACAACACACAACACAAAATAAAGTGAATAATGTATGTAGATTCTAAATAGGAGTGTCGCGCTTGGACGCGCACGCGCTATGCAATGTTTGTCTCTCGGTAGACAGCGATTCAGGCAATTACTTTATTCGACGCTGAATATATTACAGCACATCGCTGTTGATTAATACACAATAGGATAAGTTGAGTTTAATTTAGTATTCGTTTAAATAATTGTTTAAGGTGCGATTGATTTTGTATATTTAATACCCTATCAGCAGAAAGCAGAGAGATCCTTGTCTCAAGATGTCTCCAATATCAAGTTTTTGCCGAATCATTGCGTATTGGGACCGCTAGGTGTTGCCAGAGCATTGAAAATAAGGTAATTGCTCTGAGTGGAATTTCAACCCACTATCATTGTGTTTTCAGCCAAATTCATCCAATACATAGTGTTTCAGCCACTGTACGGCGGGGACTTCAATATAACTCAGTTTCACTGCTACACGCTGTATTATTATTAGTATTATACATTATTTCCGCATATGGCGGGTTAGGTAAAGATAGCGTAGTGCTAAGACACTGTGCTTCCCACCACATGTTCAATATAATTAAGTAGACAAAAATGAAAAACGGAGTGATGTAATCACTAACGCAATAGTATTCATTTTAAACATCAACATTTTTTTATTTTGTTCCTCACTAACAGAAAGTCTATTATTTTCACACTCAGTGTAATAAAAATTTAAAATGACCATAAATGAAGCGTTAAAATAACTCATTGTGTTGCAACACTAGCAGTTTAGCAGTAAAGTGCACATAAACAAACAAACATGTAACTCCGAACACATGTTTCGGTTTGAACCGTGAACATTTTTTGGTAAAAACACTTGGTGATTCAAAAAACAATATAAAATAATAATGAAAATCTCTTTATTTAGAGAAAGGTCGATTATTTTTGTTTCTTCTTTAAGTATCAAATGTGTGCGAAAAAATGTATAGACTTTTGTTTTGGCTTTTTAGTTTACAGCAATTACACTACAAAGAAAATAAATTACTTTTGTAAATGCACGTGTTGTCGAGAGGCCATCGTGGCACAGGGGCAGGCAAATGTGCAGTGCCGCAGTATACATAGAATGATGATTTGATGCTAGTTTTCAAATTTCATAATCCTAGTTTATTCGGAAGTACCCTATATATTTTGATTCCCTTCATAGTGTCAAAATACGCAATTTTTTCGATTTAAACGGCTTTATCATTTTTCTAAGTAAATATCGAAATATTTGACAGTTTTTCCTTCTATTTCACATTAAGTGAAAATATTCATATAATCAAATACACATATAGTTACTATAAATACAAACCCAAGCCAACATTTTTTTAACGCTACATTTACTTAGAAACCAAAAAGAAAGACAAAAACAAAGGCAAAGCTCTTTACAAAATACAAACGAAGTCTCAGAAGTGTGTCTTCCGAAGTGTTACGGATGTCGAATTGTACGATCGAGTCGCTCTAGTTGTGTAGGAGGTTAAGCGAGCCACTTCGGGCGGCGCTACGTAGTCATTCATTATATATATTTTTTATTTATTCTAATGAAATTTTGAAAATAATTAAAAATAAATAAAATGTCAGTCGTGGCGCGAGGCCACAAGCGTATACGCTGTAAACGCGATGCTTATGGGTTCGGTTGCCAATAGAGGAAGTGAAATATTTCATTCAAGTCCTGATGTTAAGTACCTTACCTTACCACTTAACATCCAAAACCCGAAGAGTCGGCGAAAAGTGGGGAATGGAAGTTTTTTAATGACAACCTTTGCCTATATATAATATGTAAGTACATTCGTTTTATTTTTTGTAATCAATGATACTAAAAAAATATAAACATATTAACAGCAAAAATTGTACAGCGCTATAAATAGATTTTAATAACGACGGTCTCCTCAATAAAATTAAGCGTAAATATATAAAAAAATATTTAAGCTTAAAGCGCTCATTGTCTTACTTAGAACAATAAACACAATATATAAATAGTTTGCGTAAGTTAACAATGTTACGTACGTGGGCGACACCTGCTTATTCATAGCTCTGGGTGAAACGATTCCGCTCATTTGAAGGTTTTGAAGAAGGCTTTTTTTATTTTAACAAAATCTTTTTCCATATAGCCATATAGGAGGAGATGAAGTAGAGTTAAGATACTTAATTTTTCCTTCCGCCCGAAATCGTGCTAGTCCATATGACGTCTTGACAGTCGACGCCGCACGTTGCCGTACCAGAGTTGCTGGAAATTCATTGCCTCGAGGATCGTGATTTACCTATGTTTAAATCGGATACGAGAATATATATATATTTAGTATTCATTCATACATATATTTATATATATTGATTTTAAATAAGTATATATAAATATTTTTATAATATTGTTATTGTGCTATATCAATTTTTTTCGTAACTGAGTAACGGACAGACAGAAAGCACAAACGAACCGAGCTTGAAATTTAGCATGAACTGGTATGCAGGTGAGAGGGTGAATGTGAGTACTATGATATTATTTCTCATATTCCTAGAGGAACGGTTTTCAATTTGTCAATTAAAGCTTACACCATATATGAACTAACATCCAAAAAGATCAACAAATGTATGTAAAATAAATATTACTATTTGTTAAAATTTTTTGTTTGCCTTATCTTCACTGAACGTGTCGAACTCCATGCAACGAATTGCATAAAACTAAAGACAAAAGAAAACAATAAATTTAGAAAAAAAAACACCTGCTGAGGTAAAGTGCTCAAACAATAGTCATCCAAAATATTTACCTGTACAGCCTACTACTGTAGAGCCGACCTACCTTGTCTTTGATTGTTCCTCTATACAACCTGTCGCTACCGATGTTTCATTTAAGATTTATTACACCAACTAAAAACTAGAACTAATCGCTTTTTGGTACAAAACTTCAAAGATTTTAAAATATATATATTTTTAATGTCTATTGCCGCAGTGTGTGGAGTTTGAACGAAGTTGAGATCGATTTAAAACGAATTTTATACGCTCTACGGTAGCGGAGTTTGATGTACGATTCTTAAGATTTAGACTATATAAATATATATGAATATTTGTATGGACAAGTAAGATAAAGCGCGGCGTTGAATTCCACCACAAAAAGTGGAAAACATTACGGTCTCTCCGCGCAACCTGATGCGTGCATGATACAGCGTGAAGCCGTCAATAAATAATCTCCACCTTAAAGGCTGGCAACGCTCCTGTGGCTCCTCTGGTGTTGCATGGGGTCGTGGGCGGCGGTGATCACTTACCATCAGGTGACCCGAACGCTCGTTTGCCTTGTCCTCTCCCATAAAAAAAAATCTTCTGACTTTTTGGAAATTGATACACTATTCTTGTAGATTAAAATAATGTAAGAATTTAAATTTTTATTTTTATAATATATATTGGATATGGATGGAACCAGGACGTGCACAGTGGAACTCTTCAAAGGTAACTAGTATGTAATATAATTTAAAGTTATATATAATTTATATTATTATTTTAAATATGTAATATTTGCTATCGCAAAAATGTTGTCTTTGGAATTTGAACCCATTATCACCTTCAACAAGTAGCATTCTACTAAATTCTTTATATAATAGCACTTGTCTATCAAAAGTTAAGACCAACGCAAGTTTCGTTAGTTTCTAAGAATCACCGATCTGCGTGAAGTCCAGTTTAGATGTTCGGAATTTATGTCAGGTAGCGTCTTGCTGAGTTTATTGTTTATTTTTTTTAACGATTTACTTTTAAAAAATTGACAATCTGGTGTTTTTTATTGAATAATAATAAAGAATTGCACGTCACCGTAGAAGATTCAAATTCAATTGTCTTGTATTCTTCTAACTAATTTAAATGTATTTTATTTTATTATTTTACTATAATTTAAATCATGTCTTCGTGGTGCAGCGTCACATACAGCGTCACATTATACTGGGTGGTACTGGATAGTTGTGGGCGTGTGGGCTCGTTACCCTTACAATGACGCAGACACAAAGTATTAACCTAGGTTCCCGCGTTCTCTCATTTGAAATAGTCAAATAAAATTATATATATTTATTATATTTGCTTCAGCTTCAGACTGTATCAGACATTTAAAATTGTAGGCAAAAATAAACCAGAAAACTCAACGCCGCTCTGATAAATTTCCCCGAATAGGGATCGAATACATAAACATGTCATTTCATACACAGTCGAAGGATATTATTTTATATTGAGCCTGACTATATTTAATAGCAATAACAGGCTCTTACATTTTTGTCTACAAGTTAGTAATCAATTGTTGTACATAATAATTTTCCTTTTACAGATATTCTTTCCTTTTTAATATTTTCTTTAATTCACTGTCAGCTCAGCTCGGTGATAGATTCTTCCACTCAACACGCAACGCTCCAGAATTCGACGAAAGAGGGAAGTAAAAGTGTCATAATAGAACTGCAACTGTAGCGGTTAAGTAAAAGTTAAGTTAAAACTTAAATCATTTTAAAATAATATACAAAAAGTGCATTTTAAAAAAATATTATCGAAGTTTTAATTTTAGCACTGCTTTTAAAAGCTTAAAACACCTTTATAAAATAAGCATTATTATGAATAGCGCCATCTATACTTAGTCAAAGTAAAATGACATTCGAACTGTTCTTATTCTATGACAGCACTAACACTCAAAAATTATATTTAATTATATAAAAATAAATAAATCTACTAATCGAAATTAATATAAAAAATATAAAAATTTTAAACATGAATTATTCTATATATATATAATATAAATATTTTAAATATAGATAATATAATGAAGTACAGTTAACTCGTGCTTTGCTTGTGTATTACTTATATAGTTCCATTACAGCCTAAGAGATGGCATTAAAGGTATACATTTTCTCCCTGTACGTCGCATATACTAGGGTAGACTGAAAGGATCTGGTGTTAAGACATTCTATCTACAACACACCGTCTTATTTTCGAGTCTTGATAAACAACGAGGAAATGAATAAACACATTGTGACAAACTACACATTGTGTTTTTATTATGTTTATTAATGCACTGTACAAAATAAACTATAAACAAAATTAATTTAATCTTACTATTTTATTATCTTCACGCACAGCAGGGTAAGAGAAAAAATGGGAACTTAGTGTTAAGACACATGGTTCCTATTGACACACTCCCCTTTCCCACTTTCCGAAGAATTAATTGGGCAAAAATTTGGCGTTTGTAAATATGTATTTTGATTAAAATCATAGATGTCACCACGTGTACATTATTGCAATATTGATACAAAATAACAGAAAAATTCAGCTTTGATTGTAAACGTGCTCGTTGTGGGTGGGACCCCCACTTAAATGCCACTTACTGTTATTTAAATATATAAATGCTTATTTAAATTTATTAATCGTGTTACTTGATAAGTTTAAGTTTTTTTTTGCTCCTGCTAGATCCACACCTCTATATACAATGCCGCCATAATTCGGCGGAAAGTGAGAAACGGAAGCTTCTTAATGAGAGCGAAGTGTTTTAACACTAGGTTCCCTTACCTACACTGCTATGTATGTGTATTTCTAAGTACTACGCAGATTACGCAGATTATTTCATAACCGTTAATATCCAAAATTCTACAAAATTTTACACAAAATGAGCGAAAACCGTAAATCCGCTGTATTATCTATATTATTTCCATCTCTGTGCTAATTTTAGATCATGATGTTATGACTGTTAGAAATGACACTATAGTGTTTTCAAACCCGTTGTTAGATTGCTATCAACTAGTCACGAATATGTGATAGATAATATAATAAATGGCAATTTAATGGATTTACCATTTTTTCATAGCTTCACATTGTATTCCGCACATAGGAAGGAAGGCGGGCAAAAGTGACCTGCGAATATAGTGTTAAGACACTTTCATTGACCACTCTCTGCCGAGATCTGGAGGCATTCTGCTTTGAGTGGCGGATCTCAAAACTGCGCTTTGCCTCATTACGTACCAGAGAGAGGAACTGAGACATGAAATAATTAAGCGCCACATTGGCCTCAATGATAGATCTTTATTTTTATTTATTTTAGTAATAAAATAAAAAAGATTAACGTTCGAGAATTACTTTATTATCTCTAGGATCTCTATCTTTTCTAAAATTACGAGATGGGCAAAAACATAATAACAATCGGAAATAATACGGGATTCCATGTATATTGTATTTTAGTTATTATAAATAGCACTGTGACTCAATGTTGTGTCGCGGTGTCCATAGCGACGACCTGGTGCGACGCCGCCCAAGGAAGTGCCATCGAACTCTTCAATGTACGTCTTCTACGACAAAAGTAGCTAGTACCTATTTTAATCAATAATATCGGGGAAATACGTTAAACTGTTGTTAGTAGTATATTTATATCTACACTACTACTAACTAGTTATTATTCATGGCTTATCTCCATAAACACAAATGTGTAATGAGAGCCAAGTTAAATGTTCAGAAATTCATCGTTCTCAACTATCACGAAAACATATGAGATTTATATAGGCGCTGAAATCGACCTAATAATTCACTGAAAGCTGTTTTTATACGATTAATTTTTATGAACATAATTGTACCTTCCGTACCTCTCAAACTCAAATGACTTTCAATTGTCGATGATACTGCAAGAAGAACTGAAGAATAAGGATCCCTGTACCGTGTACAGCTCCACGCTGTATCCCGCACACAGCAGGGGAGGCAGAGGGAACCTATTATTAAGACATTCCGTTCCCCACTTTCCGCCAAATTTTGGAGTCATTGCGTGTTAAGTGGCGGAACTCAACGCCGCGCATAGCTTCGAAAGCAGAGCGAATAAATGGAAATATAAATTAAGATATATATTTCGGAAACTATACTTCTCGATGCTCTGTTTCCCACTTACCACGACCCTCTGGTTTAGTAGTGTTTCTTCTCGAATTCTAGATTGAGACTTGCGTGTTGATTCAATGACCTGACAAGTATTGTCATTCTTCCGAGTGTTGATAGAACCGTTAAGTATCTCGTTTAATATTATATACAAAATAGTATTTTTACTTTAAGTTTTTCAAGTTCGTATGTACGTGTATAAAGTATAAACAACTGCTTACCTCCGTCCTCTAGTCCAGTCTAGTTCAGTACAAATAATTTCGGACTTTTTGATGATATTGGCAGAACTTCGACGTCATTTACTTTATATTTTCATATAATACTAGCTTGTATCTGCGACTTCGTTTCTTTAGTCAAATAGAAATGAATATATGTGTCACATATAATGGGGGAAATTTGGCCAAATAGATTCTCTTTAAATTCCATGGGAAATGTAAGAGAACACCAATAAGATTTTCCAAAATTTGTTTTGCATTTCATTGTCACGCAAGCAGAATTGCGGGCCACAACTAGTGTAGGCACATTAACAATAATATTTAGCTGTTTACACTCACATATTTGAATGCACATGTTAAGTAAAATACGATGATGCTCTAAAACTTAGAATTTGAATAATAATGACTTAAGCAAACGGCGATGTAATATTAATTTAAAGTCAAAAAATGCATTCGTTATGGCACGAATTAGTTAAGGTATCGTTTGTTTCTTTGCAATATAATTTTTTTATGTTGATAAAGTCAGTGAACGCTTCATGTAGAATAATTACATTATTATTTGAAATAAAAATATACGCATGTTGTTTCATAAATTTTTATTAGGGCTTTGCAAAACTATTTATATTTGTTTTTCCTCAGAAATTAAAAAAATATGATGATAATTTTAGTGAGTGACACTATTAGGGTAGGCATACTTCTCGTCATCGAACATATGCGAGTACTTGTATTCAAATTATAAAAGAAGACTCTGGTGTCGAGGCAAAGCGTGGCGTTGAGTTCTGCTACTCAACACGCTATGCCTCCAGAATTTGGTAGAAAGTAACGAACGGAGTGTCTTAACACGAGGTTCCCTCTGCTTACCCTGCTGTGTGCGGGATACAGCATGAAGTTGATTTATTTAATTTACTTATAAAAGTTAATTGAAAATTTTTTGTAATTAATTATAATCCTATTAAGGGAGATTCGAACTCACTACCGATGTGTTCACAGCCGTAACGACAGCCCCAAGAAATAATATATTACAAGTGTAAAATAACCATTAAATTTTGACATTTACTTAACAAATCTACAAAACGTATAGCACGCGTCTATACAATACAATATATTAGCCGTGATATCGTAATGAAACAAATTGGTAATTTATATATTTTATAAAGAAGTGATAATAAAATGTGAGTTTTTAATAATATTATATGAGAGCATCCGTGTGGAGACCACAAGTATACAGTATGAATAGAATAAATATAAATTGAATGAGATATTTATATGTTTTTGTATAGTCTATATTTTTTCTCACGCTGTATCATCCCAGGGGACAGAATTAAGAAATTTCTGTTTCCCACATTACGCCGAATTCTTTAAACATTGCCGGATCAGTGGGAGAACCCAACGATTATACGAGATATAATAAAAGAAAAAAAAACATTTTTATTAATAAAACAAGAAATATCTTCAGGTCATCGCATCACAATGAACTGCTGGAATTGTGTTTTATTTTGTACAGAGTGTTTGAGAGTTCGATCACCTTTTGAAGCAATTAATTATTTTGACTTCCCGTATTGGTTACGTGAGGTTGGACGTGACTAGCTACCACGAATTTGGGCGTTTAGTGCACAACAGAGTGTTTTGACACTAAGATTTCTGTACCCACCCTGCACTATATACAGAATAAAGCGTAATACTAAAGATCATAAGGAACCCTTGCGTTATAAACTATGCAGTTTAAAGGACTTTACCAAGAGAGGTCAATCATGCGGTATTCAATTAACCATTAAAAGACCTCGACCTCTCGAACACTAGCCGAGGTCGCGGTCGGACGAGGAGGAGACAGAGAGCCCCTCCTCTGGTCCATGGCATTAAGAGATTAATCAATTATATACTTTATAATTGGATAATTCGTATTATCCAATTATAAAGTACGTACGTTTATAGTTCTCGTAGCAGAGGGAGGCAGAGGGAACCCATTGTGCAAATGCTCGGTTATAATTATTTAAGTAGAACTTTAAAGTGCAGCTTTAAAGTTCTACTTAAATAATTATAATCATTCCCATTGAGGCTAGTTGTGTCGCAGAGCCAAAAGTGTATGTATGACTGTAAAAGCGGCAACTTGTGGGTTCAATTCCCACTTCAGGAAATCAAATATTTAACGTTTTTATTTTCTCTGGTGGCGGCGTGTAGCGGGGTAAACAGAAGCAACGTGGCATTAAGATACTACCCCCTCCACCTTCTGTTCAACTTCGATACATTATGCGGAACTCAATGCCGCGTAGTCTTACCAGAAATAAGAAGTACATTAAAAATAATATTTCGACAACGTCAACGTCAATTCCATATGTTAGTCAAACAATGCAAAAAATACATATAAATATTTCACTAAAAAGTTGTATTCAAATTGAATAACATTTAAAACAGGTATTTTAAACCGGTACTTTAGGTAAACTAGTTGATAAGCTCGTCTGAGAGCTACGCGCTACACGTTTCATTTGCTAAAATTTTCTAAAATATAAAAAATATTTTTTTGTTTTTCTGTATTGAGTTAAATGAAATAACTTTGCACTGTATCTCACGTATAATAGGATAGGCAGAGGGAATATAGTGTTAAAACACTCAATTCCACGGTTTACCAGAACGAGGAAATGAATTTAATTTATTCTTCCGAATGGGAATGGAATCCACAACCATCGTTAACAGTCAGACGCTGTGTCGTTTCCAACATATAATAGTGTAGACAGTTATCTTACTGCGTTCTCCACTCCGCTTTTGAGGCTTTTACATTTTGAGTGGTGGAACTCAACACTAGAGCAAAAAAATATATAAATATTTATAAATAATCATTCATATTCCCGAGTGGGAATCGCTTATGCCAAGGCGCTACGGCGACATTTACTAATTAAAACACAGAAATGATGACGTAATGTAAATGGAACTGTGAGTTGGGAGAGACTTTTAATAAGTTTCTTGTTTTCGAAAGGAAAAACTATTTTTAAAAAACCGGCCGTCAATAATTCAATTATTATATTATATATTATAATAATATGTATTATTAAATCGGTTTTTATTTTCTTTGAATATCTTCTATTCTCTCTTAGAAAATTCTTCTAATATCTCTCAGGGCCGTGACGCAGCGGCACAGCGTGTGGTTTCCATTCGTACTTTAGAGACAAAATATTTTCGTTCCCTCGCTCTGGTAACGAGACCATACACGGCGTTGAGTTTCACGTAATGTCTTTGAAAACCAGTTAGATAGTGGAGAAAGTTGTGTTTTAATATTAGGCTCCCCTGTACATAAAGAGACGTGAGGTTAAAAAAAAAAAGAATCTATCACTACCGCCCTTTGTATAAATAAAAAAATATGAATATTCTTGCTTTTACACCGCTATATAAAAATTACTGAGACATTGTATAGGCAGAGGACATCTAGAGTTGCTCACGTCAGTTAGAGTCGAAATCGAAACCATAACTATGTCGTTTTTAAAAAAAAACAGTAAATATTGAATAAAATTTCCAAGCGACGCATACTTACGTGTTTTAACTGGCGGCGCTGTAGAGTTACGCAGGTGAGCACGCAACAACGAAGTGGAGCAGCAGATGGTATTTCGGTTTACAAAGGTTTAGTTCACTCGAACGATTAATATTCTTATTTATTGTTTTATATTTGAAATTACCATTTTTTTAATATTCATGTTATACCTTGCACATAGCAGAGTAGGTAGAGGGAAACTGGGAACCTAGTGTGAACCTAGGACACTAAGACGCTCTCATCAAGACCGTCTGTTTGCACTTTCCACCGAATTCTTGAAACATTTGTGTTGAGTGGAGGAATTCTTTTACGAAGGAAGGACGTTATAGGAAGAACTTTTACCAGAAATTTAAGTTAAATTAATTTCCTTGAGTGTAAGTTGCCAAATACTTGCATTGCGTGTTGAATCCATCATTGAATAATACGCATTGCCTCGTTACCAAAGGCAGGGAAGTGAAAATATTACGTATTTCATTCATTCTAATGAGAACCGAACCTATAACCTGTCGCATTTGCAGTTGCAAACGTGAGCCCTAGTGGCACTACGGTATCAAAAATCTATTTTTCATGTAAGAAAAAGCAAATTCCTCTTAAATTTCGACGGTTCTCCTTCCATATCCTTTTTTTTTCACCCAGCTTCACGCTGTATCCCGCACACAGCAGGGTAGAAACCTAGAGTTAAGACACTCCGTTCCCCACTTTCTGCCGAATTCTGGATTCCTTATTTTTTTCTCCTGTTAATCCTAAATGAATCAATTCCTTATAATGTTGTCTTAATATCCGTCCTCTTAATGTTCAATGTCTGTAAATGTTTGTGTTTAGTCCTTTGTGTAAATTTTCATGCTTTGAACTAACATATTTGTAAAATATCATATATCTAACCCGTGTCTATGTATATTATATATATTTTTTTTAGCTTCACGCTGTATCCCGCACACAGCAGGGTAGGCACAACAGAGGTGTTAAGACACTCGGTTCCCCACTTTCTGCCGAATTCTGGAGGCATTGCGAGTTGAGTGCGAATCGAACCCACAACAGTCGCGTTTACGGGCGGCTCCCTTGTGCTACTGCGCCACGACGGCCTCATGAGGGGACGGGTCTATGTAATATATATACTCTAATTATATATTTTTGAATTGTATAGGTGAAGGCAGTGCTGACTTGACTTCTTTTTGACATGCATTCTCTGTGACACTAGCGAAGTAATTGGTGCTCAACTGGCACGCTCGAAGCGCCATAAGTTAAAAACTGAACTGAACTTAAACTTCGACCTTCTAGAGGACGTTGACATTTAAATCGTTAACTATACTTAACTTTTCTTAACGCGAGATTAATTATTTTAACGCTATTTAATTTAAAAAAATTAAATTAATGCTTCTTATATTTTAAAAATAATTACATATAATGAAACTTTGAGACGAATGTATTTTAAATATAAGAAACCACCTTGACGCTGAATTCCTGAGGCATTGCGAGTTGAGTGGCGGAATTCAACGCCGCTAGTAAGCTTATTAGTAGAAACCTAGTGCTAAGACAGTCTGTTGCCCGAATTCCGCATAATTATCGAGATATTGCGTGCCACTTACAGGCATTTTTTTTCTTAAATACGTTTTCAGTATAATTGTAACTTCCCTAGTGTTATTTTGTTTGCACTTTTACCAATATGTCATGGTAATATAACCTTTTAAAATAATTGTGGAAGTTTTTAATTCATTCAAATTAACCTTTTAAAGAGGAACTTATTTTGGTATTTAAATTTCAGGAATGACTTTAATTTATATATATAATTCAATAAATCTTCCATTACTGAGTCAATGACTGACAACTCACCTCTTTCTCTCTCTCTCTCTCTCTCTCTCAACAGGCTGTTGATTTTCTTCTCAGCTGTACTTACTGTCTTCCGAGCCGGTGGTAGCTTTATGATCATTCATTTGCATAAACAATGTTTATAATTTATTCATATGTGAACAGGAATTTGAACCCGTAATCTTTTATTAAAATATCGATACGCTTTACTTATCAGCGGTGTTATTCTTGTAGTCAAAGCACTTTTTTGGATTCTTATTTATTTCATGACAATGAAAAAATACTTTTTTAATATATGCCTAACTCAATTGTAATTATCTGAAGTCTCGACAATCGGGCGTGGGGGACGGAGTATTTTATCACTTGGGTTTCTCTGCCTACTCTGCTATGCAGGAAAAAGCATAAAGTAATTTTTTCCTAGATTAGTTAAGGAAGGAAACGAAATACACTATTCAAACAATTTAAATTCTATAACTTAGTGTTTTGTTCAATAGATGGCGCTACAAAGTTCAATAGATGGCGCACAAGCGCAACTTTCTGATTGAAATATTGTTTTCATATCGACTGTGAACAAATTCTCTTTTTTATTTTTTCATTTAAAATGCAATTTTAGTGAAATCCCTTAAGTATACTTTTATTTGAAAATATGGAAATACCTCGCAACGAATCAACGTGTAATTTGTCAAGAAATAAAACGTATTTTTCAGTTTGAGTAAAATGTTGACTTTGTTAGTTAGATGTTGTTGGCACTTCGCCGTCGATATTCTGTTTATCTTCACAATGTATATCACATATACCCACCAGGATTGGCAGAGGAAAACTGTAAAGAGTACAGACACTCTGTTCCATACAAACCGGAGAACTTTTTGTTTTGTCACTAGAGGAAGAAACGAAAATATTTCAACCCTACAGTGGAAATTGAACTCACAAACATCGTGCTCACAGTCAGACGTTGTGCCTCAATTATTTTATCTGTGAATTGATGATGATGATAAGATGATGATGAACAATAAATCTTAGTGATGGAATTACAGCATATGTCGTTGAAAAACAACCGAAAAGATTCTTTTCAAACACTTCTTGTAAAATTATATGGGAAATTATATCAAATCCAGATATCATTAAAATATATATATTTCTGTTTGCGAAAAAAATTATATTAAATGTTCGTAAAGAATCAGATCACTATCTCCAGCTGGAATATATACTTTATATTACATGTATTATATGTAATTTAAATTACAATTTAAATGTTATTTTCCTTTAGCTCTTTAATACAAAGAATACAAAGCGCAGATGCAGGTTGTTACGTTGTTTTTTGTTTTTGCGAATATCCAGTCTTATATTACTAACTTTTGACATAAAGTCAATTAATAATTTAAAAATTAATCCAACTATTTATAATACCATTAAATTTAAATGAAACAAACAAATATATTTTGTAATATTTATTTAATAATAATAAACATATATTTTCCTCACTACAGAAATGCGTGACCCGAATAGTGCAGAACGTGGAATGCAAGTACCTATCAACAACACTGCCGGCTACTCTATATGTAATTGTATACAAATACGTTATCATGGAACACAGCTCTAGATAAACATTAACTATTTTCACGCATATCACATTTTACGGGATAACCCATTTTTCACCAAATTTAAAGACATTCCGTTGGAACCTATAAATATCGTGTTCAGGCATATACGCCTGAACTGTATAATGTCTGTATAACATAAACAATATTTAAATATCCCTTTCTATTTGTAAAATTTAATTTTACACCCTGTATAACAATATATACATGAAAACGAATCAACTGGGTGAAGTACAATGCTATATACATTCTAACTTAAGATTTTCTAAATTTTACAAAGTGCATCCGTCGTCTGCCTGAAGTTTTTCTAGCTAAATGAAGAAATCAAATTAAGACTACAAAATTTTACTGTAAAATGATCATCCCATTAAGTGCCAGGCGGCCTTCTCCTCCTCCTCCTCCTCAAGTCAAACTCTCTCAATTAGACCACAATAGTGTTTCCAATAATACTCTCTTTTCCATCAAGAAATTCTGAATATCCAGATTCGTCGCTGCAAGCGCTGTCGTTGTCGCCAGAGTTTTTAAAAACTTCTGTTTCTGTGCACGAGTTGAAACTTTCCACATCTGTTAAGTTGTCCATCATGTTATCAAATTGGCCGTCGAAGGCGAGCATGTTGTCTCCACCTAAAGGAGGATATGTAGAGCGTCGACGGAAAGCATTCTTTTCGCCGATGGGCACAGGAATCACTTCGTCTGAAGCAACTGTGCTTTCGTCGCTGTTGTAATCTTGCATTGAATTTGTGAATGTTCTCAAAGACGAGCTCCCATAATTGTGTTCTCTTTCTTCGTCGCTGTCGATCTCTTTGTGCAGGTCCTCTGTGAACTGCGACGGTAGTGACGTCGGTTCGGCATCAGAGGAGGTGACGGTACTTGCTGTTTCGCATCCGGAAGAAACAGACCCGTCGTCGCTGTCAGTGACGAGGTAGTTACTTTGTGCTAGCATCAAATTCTTTCTCTCCTGACACAATGTGTCCTTCTCGACACTCTCCTCTATAGATTCCAATGTTTTCAATATTGATTCCATTTTCTCGTTATCTTGACTAGTTTCGTTTTCGATTTGTGCTTTCAATTTACATTCATTTACAAGTAAGTCGATCAGCTTATCCGTTGACGCCTGTTTTTCTCTATTTTCTAGCGTATCCATCACACCCTCGGGGCAAGACATTTTACGTGAAGATTTATCAAATCGCCGTCTATCTAAAGTTTGTGATGTAGTGAAGTCTTCACATAATTCTTTTTTAGCGTTCATTTCTGCTTCTTCTTCATCTTCCTCTGAGCAGAGTTCCTCGATAGCGCCAAGTTTGGGAGCTGACTTAGATCTTTCCAGCGGTGGCCTGTAGTTCATCGCTCCTACACTAAGAAGTATCTTTCTGCGGGGCATGCTGGGATTATCGTAAATACTATTAGCCAAACTTAGCCTTGCATTCTGTTTAGAGATTCTGTCCTTTTTAAATTCAAGTAGAGCTTGTTTTAGTTTAATTCGAAGCTCCTCAGTTATTTTCTTTGATACAGATTCTTTGGTGCAGAGAACAGCGTGACAACGGAGTTCATGTTTTAGCTTCTTGCCTTCGTGGCGGTAGACCCAGCAGAACAACTTGGGATAGTGTGGGGGACTCGCGCAGTAGGTGACCCTGTGCGACCAGTACTCTGTGAGGCCATGCTCTTTGGTAAACCCTTTAAGACCGGAGTTGGTGACTGATAACTTCATCACCACATCTGGCTTGGTGGACTGTTGATAATTGCGCCAGAGTGTAGCAAGTGGCTTCTCTATGCAGCTTTCACCTGTAATCAAAGGAAAACATAAGTATAATAGAATAATAAATATTTTAAATTAAAATCGTTAAAATCGCATCATTATGACTATTTATACGAGAATGTAATTAATAGTTATTAGAAATTACATGTTAATTGAAATTTGATGACTTAATGTATAATGTCAATTTATGACGATTGTGAGTTCGATTCCCTCTCGAGTGAATCATTTTCGGGCTCTGGTAAGACAAAGCTTGGCGTTGTACACCACCACTCAACACGGATTATCTCGAAAATCCCCACTTTTTACGCTACTATATGCGGGATACGGCGTGATACTAAATATTTCTTGTTTTTCAAATATTGAGGCCAAGCATGCACGTGGGCTGCCTACACGTGGGCCCACGCGATGTCAATAACTATCAAACTAGTATATTACATATCTTAAATCTATCTCAGACATTGTTTGTTTTGGAGGCAAACAGCGTTTGACATTAACCGATTGTTCTTCACCAGGAAGGCTAATATTATAATGGATTTACTATCTAAGTAACGACGATATACATAGTGAAGGGTAACGGGTAAGGGTAAAGGATTACGTAACGTATCATTTCATGATTTTCAATCTACTAAGTGGTTTTGACATCGTAGTGTCACAGTCGAAGGTGGTTGTGGATTTGATTCCCATTTGGAGTTTGTTAGCTTTGCTGCTATTAAAAATGTTTTGAATTATTTTGTCCGCCCTTTTTTGCCGTTTTTGGCCCTTTTTTGCCGTTTAGTAATTTATTTGTAGTTTTGTGATTTAAATGCGTTTTCTTACCGTTGTAAGTAATAAAGTAACTTGAAACAAAGTAAAAAACACATCATATTTTTTGATCTTAGATGAAAAATTACGTTTAAAATTATTCAAAATACCTGTACAGTGTATCTAACTTGTACACAGAATATGCTAAATTATATCTATAAAATTACAGTTGGGAGAAAAGTGTTATTGTATTTAAATTAGACGCAGAATGATTTCAACCTTGAACTTGCAGGCTTTTACTGTGTTATTAACCAATGCTCTCAGGTTCCCTCTGTCAACGCTGCTAAGTGCGAGATACACCATGAAGCTACATAACAGAAAGAAGCTGGTAAAATAAAAAGAAGAGTTCCAACATTTTTTACATTTATTAGACGAACAGCGACAGACTGTAGATGCGATGGTTGTGGATACGATTCTCACTCGGGGTATTTATTATATTTATTTACCTCGCGCTGACAGTCAAAGCGCGATTTTAAATTCCGTGTGTAAAGTGTCTTAACACTAGGTTCCCTTTATATCTTCCGTTCTATACGGCACACAGAGTGAAGCTAAATAAATATGTACCTCTGTACTTGAACTCAGAGCACTGATCGTAAAATACCTACTTCACATAAAAAAGACATTATGGTGAGCATAAATCTTTATTTTAATTGCACTTGCTTAACGTGTTTTTCATTTTTTACGTAACTTTTACAAAATGTTAAATATTGATATATTACATTAATCTTATTACAAATTTTACAAATGAGTGGTCTTAGACTACTATTAATACAAATATTATGGGTATTTCATATACACTTTTTTAAATTTTGTTTTTAGTTATACATAACAGAGTACGGAGAGGAAACCTTTGAACCTAATATGAACAAACTAGGTCCCTATTAAGACACTTCAGTTCCCTACTTTCCGCCTAATTTTGGAGACTTTGCGGAACTCAACGCCGCGCCTTGTCTCTTCGAAAATATTAAATTTCTTCGAGTGGGCGTTGAGCCAAAACGCATTTACATACGCTTGTGCGCTCCTGCACGACGATTGGCTATAAAGAAATAACAATAAAAGTAACAAGCGTTACTTTTAACGAGTAAGACATTTTATGTAAAGTAGGCTGAACATAGTGTTAAGACATTTCAGGTTGAGTGGCGGAACTCAACGCCGCTACGTACAGATATTTGTACCAATATATCTTTATTTCTAAGTTTACAGTTTACAGTAAGTGCCTTTAAAACTCAAAGGCTAACGTACAAATGATTGATTCCTAGCAAATAGCAATACGCGTTATAAAACGCTTCCGTCACACACGCGGCCCTATTTCGTATTGCATAAGAGAATGCACCAGTATAACCATGATATGTAAATAGTATATAATATGTTACTTAAAGCACATTCTTACTTTAAGAATCCGCGGAAAGTGGGGAACGGAGTGTCTTACCACTTGGTTCCCTCTGCCTATCCGGATGAATGAGTAGGTTTTCGTCCCATTAGGTGGATTTTTTTAAGAAGTACGCCAGCTGATATACAGGTTCTCTTGAATGGGTAAAAGATAATTATATGTAATTGTAATAGTTCTATTATATATATATATATATATATTGAAATAATAATTATGTAAGAAATACCAAAATAATTACATTTATAGAGATAAATGTAAGTGTAATTATAGTGATAAGTGTAAGTCCAGCTTCAAATTCGTGTGGTCACTTTCAAAGTATTTGTCGTTCTATAGTCGGTTACATCATGTTATGACCGCTTGTGTAAGTGATCTGTTCCGTCAGTACTAGGCATTGCTTATGAGTTACTTAAAACTTATTTTTTTTTTAACTAAATATTTAACATTTAACTTTAAAATTTATTTAACTGTATTTAATAAAGTATGTTATTTTAATGATATGGATTATTTTCATCTCATCGCTTTGGCGTTTGGCAGGCACAGTGCGGCGTTGAGTCCCGCCATTCATTATGCGATGTCTCGAATTTGAGCGGAAAGTGGATAACGGAGTGTCTAAACACTTAAAAATAAATAACATCAACATATTTTTAATGGCGCAGAGGAATATATATGTTAATAATGTTGTAAATTGAGTAGCGGAACTCAACGCCGCGCTTTGCATCGATACCACAGCAAAGAAATGAAAATATGTATACATTTAAATAAATATTTCATCTCCTCGAGTGGAAATCAATCCACAACTAGTCGATTTTACAGTCACACTTTGTGCCTCTGAGCCACAACTGGCCTCAAAAATATATATAATTTGGATATAAACAAGAATTATATTTTTAAGAAGGAAGCTATCAAGACTAAAGATATAATGATATTAATTAAAGAGTTCGGAGAAGCCGGAACCTAAGGCCTCAATTAAGAGATAATAAAAATGTAAAATTATTCCCCGCTCTGGTAACAAGACAAAGCGCGGCGCTAGTCCTGCCACCCAAAGAATAGGAGAGTCCATGGGGAAGGGAGTGTAGGTGGGAACGGAGCGGAGTATAGAGACTCCTTCTATATATTATGATAGAGTGAAAAAGCTGCCATAAATTTATAACAATCATTGACTCCTCGAGTGGGATACTCAATTTTCCACTCTCCTAAATATAAGCCAAAAAAACCATTAAAATTATAAAAACAACAATTAAAAATATAATTTGAAACAGTATTTTTTCTTAAGCATCTTTGGTCAGTTAAAAATGACCGCAAATAACACGTGGACCAAGATACCAATCTCAGCGAGAGGTCTTTGAACGTCAGTAAACAATGAAAGTGAAAGTATACGATTGTCGTAGAGGAAGCAACAACTGGATTTTTTATTTTAGTTTTATATATGTGAGGCCGTCGAAGCCAGGTGCCACAACGTGTGACTTTAAACGCAACGCTTGGGAGTTCGATCCCACGCGGGGGGATGAAATATTTATTATTTTCATTTGTCAGAGCCGACACGAAACGAGATAAAGCGCGACGTTGGGGTCAGCCACTCAACGCGCTTTACCTCAAAAAAAAATTATTCTCAGCATGGCTCAGTAGTCAGAGCACTTAAACTGTAAACAAGAGGCGCAGGTTCATTTACCGCTTAGTAGAATTTTTTATATTATATTTTTTTAGGTAAAAAATTTTTAAGTCAATATATATTAACTTCTACATAAATATTTGCTATCGATATTGTATACAGAAATTGAACGGACTTTCATTTTAAAAAACTTAACTAGTATTATGTTAGTATTTGAGAACATCAACATACACTATGTGTATATGTTATAAATGTGAAAGTAAAGCTGTTCCATTATCTCTTTAACAAACTTAACCGATTTTGATGAGATTTATTGCATTCGATTAGAAAGTTAAAATTATTAAGTATTAACTGATTAACACATGACAGCCACCCTGGCTATAATACTGTTCACAGAACAATTATTTTCAAGAATATATATAATATTTTATATGTTATTTTCTTCATAACAGAAACTTTGTATGAATACTGTCGGCTCCCATTAAAACACTTCCGATCAGAATTTGGCGGATTTTCCCTTTGATTTCTTAGAGCTTCTATATCGACTACTCCATGTATTTAGGTGTTACTTTCACCAGCGAACTACAAAACTAACCGATTAATAAGTAAGGAAATATGTAATACATAATTAACAGGAAACCATTATAAATGTATTAATATTTTACATAATATAACATATGATAGGACAGCTCATGGCTAAGGATCATTAACTTAGCTATTATATATTTAAGCTATTATATAATTTGTAATTTATAAAACCAAGTCGGATATTGTTTTAGGGTTCCGTCGCTTACAAGAAAAAATGAAACCTTTATGAGATAAATTTACTATCTAGATGTCTGTCTTTTTCTCAAGATTGCTTGGAGATACAAGCTGAATATAATATCAAATGTTTGACAGCCCTTTAGAACCAGAGAAAATTAAACTTCTAAATAAACCCAATTAAAACTATACTTGTACGCATTTTTGTCTCATAAGGAAAACCTATATAGGTATCTTCTTTGTACCTAGAATTATGAAATCTGGCAGATGAAGAGTGGAAGTGACTCACCAAATAAATAATTTTATCTCAGAAACAAGAAACCATTTTAAACTTATATTTGTAGTTCTTAGCTTAAGTTTATCGACTTCCATAAATCACATTACGGGGAACTCAAACCGTAGAACTGGGAAGGCTAGGGAACGAAACGAGTAAAGCTTTAGGTTCCCTCTGCTTACTCGGCGGCAACAAAAATATATATAACTACAATTCCACAGTACATTCTAGGATACAATTGAAAAAACTACCTACAAAATATTAAGAAATCGTTTTACAACTTTAAGCCATGTATAATCTTGACGTCAACATTCTTATTATTCTTCCGTGTTTTATGACGCGTGTCTTTCACATTTCGATGTTTTTTGGGACAACAGTATTAGCACTCGGTGTAAGGTCGCGGCTGTTGTGGTGTAGTTGAAAGTTTCTAAATGCTGCCACAGAAGGTACAATTTTAGTAAATGAGTGTTATGACACTCCGTTACACGATTTGCGTCAATTTTCGAGACATGCGTTATGAATGGCAGAATTCGATTTATTTTGTCACCCGTGTGAAGAGAATTCCTAATATTCCTAATATCTCGTTCCTTTCGATTGGTAATCGAACCTTCAACTTTCGCTTTAAAAAGTATGTCCAGAGGCTGCATTGTGACATTGAACCACGACAACCTCTTCCACACTGATTCAGTCCTCGATCAGGAATCGAATCAACTATATTTTCTGACAAATACATCTATTGAACATATCGGTCAAGGTGAAAAACGCTAAACAAAGTGAGTTCAATACACTTGGAACACAAAATATGTATGTATGTTATGTTTACAATAACGAATTAACAAATTTATGAATATTTGTTTATTTTCTTATTCATTTAAAAAAGAATTCTTAACTTATTTAAATTTCAATTTAAATATAAAATTTAAAGTAAGTAAGATAAGTGTTTTGTTTGCATAAATCGTTTAAATGTTATTATCGTGGAATCTCTTTTTGATATTTCCAAATACTACTTGACACTTGTTGAGTGGCGAAGCTCAACGCCGCGTTCAACCGCGCAAAGGAATTTATTACATCTGGCTGCTGGCTCTGGCTGAGAACTTCCACAAAAAAACTACTAAACAGATCTAAATGAAACTTTACAGTAATGCACCAGAACATGTGGGCATTTTGTATAATAATATGTTAAGTAAATAATGTTAAAGTATATAATGTTAAGTAAAATTCCTCTACATAACACGCAATATCTAAAAAATAAGGCGGCGTAGGGGAAAGGAGTGTATCCTACTACATACATATAAAGTGAAAAAAATAGTACTCGTATGTTTTACAGTGACTATTATTAAGACACTCCTTTATTCACTTTCCCGTTCTTTTTTTATATTTTCCATCGAGTTATAATCAAATCTACTATTACCGCATAGATAATATATATACACACATGTATAGTCAGATACTGTTCCGATACACTGCGATTCTAAAACTATTTCTGTGACATCACCAAGAGTAGCTCTTAAGAACTTCAAAGCTTTTTGTTAGACAAATGTGATAAAAGGTGCCTTTACACTTGACCTACTTTAAATGTCAAATATTAAAGGTTAGAAATTACTTCTTATTTCACGCTGTCTCCCTCATATAGCAGGGTAGGCAGAGAGCTCCCAGTGTTATGGTTGTTTCAATCAAAACTTGCTGTACATTTAATATTTTTTCTAGATTAAATGTCATATGATATACATATTATATTATATTAGAATCCATTAGCCATTCAATATATCTTAATGTGTTGACGCGGCATACATTATGCATGTATGAAATGTAAATATATCTGTCTATATACATTCTAACAACCACGCCTTAGAAAATATATGAGATTCCTAATCTAACCACTATTGTCAGTTTTATAATATTATTATAGAAACACTAATGTTAATAGTATGATTATAGATTTTGAAACGTTACTCGAGACCATCGTGGCACAGTGGGGCGTCGTGTGGCTGTAAGCGCCCTGGTTGCCTTTCCTAAGGGTAGAATATAATTAAAGATTAAAGAAATATTTCCTCTTATTGCTTTGAACCGGTGACCTTCATCATAACGAGTCATCACTCCAATATGGAAAATTAAACTGCAGTTAATAAGTGACCTCCGTTAAGAATCCGTACAATTTGTTCATTAAATATCTGCATAATAACGTGTAGTTAACAGTTTACTTTAATTCAAGGTAATACGAATATAGTTGAATAATGGATAGTTATTTTATATTATAGCATGTTTCAATTATGCCGTCACTAAGCAGGTACTGTTACAGCAGGATAAACAGAGAAGACTTAGAATTGGGACACTGTGCCTCGCTCAGTGCTCGGTCTTGGAGTACTGCGGGTAGTTACCGGAAGACAATGCCTTATTTTGCCAGTTATGTCTTATTAATAAGGCGAGGACAGCGTCTGATTGCAATGCGACGGTTGTGGGTTTAATCCCCTTTCGAAATAATTAATTATTTTCATATTCTCATTCCACGTCGGTTAAACAAAGAACAGCGTCGAGTTTCACACCTAAGCCGCAATAACACGAAAATTTTGCCTAAAATCTGCCTCGCCCGCTATATGCGGGATACAGAGTGATAATAAAAGAAATATGAGATCGAAGTCAAAACTAATCCAAGTTCAGAATATATGCTGGACATAAATGGGTGCGACGACCTTTTAGTCAGCGGTACGATACGTTGTATGTCGATTGAATTTTATAACACGTTGCTGTCATACTGAATTTATCTTGCAATTTCAACCTTATGCACATAATAATAAGGAATTATTAATTAAAGATATTATTTATAGGTCGGCTTACGTTACTAAATCGTGACCGGATTGTACAATTTCGTATCGAATCACGCGAAAATTAGTTTTTTATTTATCTAGGTATATAGAGAACTCCGCAGTGTGTGTTTCATTTTATTATCTAAAATGCTTGGATCGATTTTGATGGGATTTTCGTTTTATAGCGTATTTGTTGATGCAAACTATTTCAGGAAAACCCTTAACTTACTAAACAATCCTTGTTTCAAATTCAAAGCGATTTTGGTCAAGTACTACCGGTCATTTTGACGATATTATAATTTAAATGGAAATACTTTTAGGGAATCTCATAAGAACTGTTGTGAGTGGCGGAACTCAACACCTCTCTCTAGAATGAGCGAGGAAGTCAAAATAATTAATAGCCTTAAGTGGGAATTGAACTCTAAATGAAACTAATTCATCACTAATTCATATATTATTAAATCCATAATTATTTCGCGCAAAAACAGACTCTACTGCGTAAATATTATGTCACGCAAGAAAAATGCGAAAAATACCGCACAGATATAAAAAAAAAACACTTAACTACTATTGACATTTGTTGACATTAAGTAAATCTATTCGTCTATTTGGACGTGCTTGTCATAATTATCAGAATGGCACGATTAGAATAGTAGGATTGTAAATAAATTTGCGTCATTTCGTGACTTCGTATTTGAGCTTCGTGAAAATTTCTCCATTCTATCTATCATACTGTTAATTTCAATTTCTACACAATATTTCCACATTTTTGTAACTTCTATGTTATTAAGTTACGAGTAGGTTAGGTAGGTCACTGAGTCGTGGGCGGCGTGTCAACGACTCTACGACTTAATCTCATCAGTGTAACTGCTAACTGCTGTATTACCGCCCTTTGTTGTGGGTACTGCGGGATTGATCGTAAATATTCCAGTTATATATATTAGTTTTGTATTAAGGGGTTTCTTTTTATGAAAAGTATTGTTAGTGATGATTCACTGTATTTATTTTTACGGAGACTTTTATATTTTTTTTTTTATTTTTTTAATTTATTTTTAACTATCTTTTCAATTGTCCTTAATATCTTATATAATATAGCTTTAAAGGTTAACGTGTTCAGTACATACTTATGTGTCCGATTCTCTAAAAAATTTCTACGATAAAGAACTAACCACATTTTTTTTTATTTTTAGGGTTCTCTACAGTTCAATGTATGGCGCCCAACCTGACCTGCCTGTTCGAATGGAATTCAGTTAGGATCTTATTTTGTTATAAGTTAAAATGTACATTTTAATTATAATAAAAATCTAAACAAACCACAAAATGCAAACAATCTTTTCTCGAAAAAAAATATTTCGTTTAATTGACAGAATTATACTTATATTTTAGAAATATTTTCAAATGAAACCAACCACTACTAGGTTCACTTACTAAATTCCTAAAATCGCCAAACATTAAATATTAAAATAATTCATAAAAATTACCGAAAATATTTGATTAAAATATTTCGTATTAATAAAAAACAAAAGAACGTCATTAAAATTGTACAGAGGCTTACTAAATTATCATTGAAAGGGCTTGAATACCTTATAAAGAATTTCAGCGCCAATGGACAATGGCAACAGGTAGTTTAATAAGGCCTAATACTTGCGCCTACGCAGTATTGACGGTTTTCAGCGATACAGAACCTAGGTATCCTGTAATAGAGTCTATTTTGCATTATCACAGTTGATAAATGAAGTTAGGTGATAGTAGTTTTGTTGCTTAAAGGTCGTGAGAAGCTTTTGATACAATTCATTAAATATATTTTGTCTATTATTAAAATAATAATAGAAGAATGTTTAAGTTTTTTAGAATATTATTTTAGAATTTAATTAGTAACTAGAGCCCAGTCGTGGTGGAACTCAACGCCGCTGTCGTGTTTATGATCATATGCTTGTGCCTCGGCGCCACGACAAGCCTGGCCTGGCCACTGACCTGAGTTCAATATATTAAAAACAAAAATAAAATAAAACCAGAATATTGCGAAATAAATACCGTACAATGAAGGTTTTTTTAAACATCTAAGGTCCTCTACCTTTGGCGGTTCCTAAAATTACTTTTTACAGTTCGTTATATCACAAAATACCTAACGCTTTATAAAATGATAAGTATTTACAGCTCACAGCTGGATTTTTTACAGTAATATTATAATATTTTGGAATTAAAGGTCCTCGTCCCTTCGAGGTTTTTAACCTTCATTAATAAGTATATGATACATCTACCTTACCTAAATATACGTACTCATATGTAGGTGATAAGTATGCGAATACTGTTTTTTACTAAAATTCAAGCTTTTTCTCGCAAGCGTGGTACAGAAACATAATGATTTTTTTTCAGCTTTACGTTGTATCCCATTACAGTAGGCAGAGGGAACCTCTGTGTTAAGACAATCCGTTCACCACTTTCTGCCAAATTCTGGAGGCATTGCGTGTTGAGTGGCAGAACTTAACGCCGCGCTTTGTCTCGACACCAGAGCGAAGAATGGAAATAAAACGTAAAGAAATATTTCACTTCCTGGAGTGGGAATCGAACCCACAACCGTCGCGTTTGCGGGCGGCACCCTTGTGCCACTGCGCCACGACGGCCTTATGACATAACATAGTGATATGACACTTCGTTTTATACTTCCACACTGAGTTCGAAATATTGTGTCTTGAGTGGCAAATTCGCAGCCGCACTTTGTATTTTGGAATATTTTTTATTTCAGTTTCACTTTTAAGCTTGCGAGCTTTCCCCCAACTGGGGATTGAACCCACAACCGTCGCTGTTACGCTTAATAAAGCATTTTAAGCAGAGGGGTTCTATTGTGAAGGCACTTCGTTTGATACTCTCCGTTTGAATTCGAGATGTGTTCTTAACGCCGCATTATATCTCAGGGAAAAATTAAAACAACTAATATAACCATATTTACCTTAACCAGTACAAATCTTACACAACGAAAGATTCAAGGCGATCGCATATATTTACCTGTGAACAAACAAATACATATTAATAAATTAGAAATTGCGTTAGAGTGGAAAAACTATTAAGCTTAATAAGCGGAAGGATGTGCGCAAACGCAACATTGCATTTGTAATTAAAATAACTTGCATATTAATAGAACTAAATAAATTCATATATTGATAGTGTATAGTTGAATTTTTTTTTACGTATCCCGCATACCACACAATATTTAAAATATTCGTGAGCTTAGTGGAAAAACTGAACGACGCAGCTTGTCTTGTTACGAACAAATAGAAATAATGAATTCCACCGAGTGGGAATCGAACCTACGAGCGTCACGTGTGCAGCCATACGCTGTCCAACACCCACATTACGATCTCAAATAAAATAAATCACCCTATAATCTCTGAAGTGTCAGATTTCTAATAAATGTACTCACTAGATTATATACAGGGTGTTGGTAAAGCTAACATAAAATCGTTATACGGTTATAGCCAAGTAAACATTTTAGTACTTCAATAAAAACCTACATACATTTTAATTTTATATTCAGATYGTATGCATCCAGATGTCAATTCTAAAAATAATTTAGTTTCTCGTTYCACGCTGCATGCCACATRTGAATGYTTGCATAGGGAATCTAGTACTAAGACACTACGTTCACCACGCGCCGCCGATTTTCGAGACTGCATGTCAAGTCCCACGAGTCAAGTCCCTCTTACTATTTTATAATCAGGCAGAGAAAATCGATATTATAAAGCAATCTTCAAAGCTTGTCAATTTTTATATTAATTGGTGATTTTTAAAGCTGATCTATGTTTAACTAGATATTTCATTTAATAGTTACATAAGATAATAATAATTTGTTTGGAATGTGGAATGTAATGGAGTCGAATAACTATCGAGAAATATTTAATATTACGACTTTGTTTACCTATTACAAGTTCCTTGCTTCTTTTAGAAATTACTAGAAATAAATGAAATAAATTATTAATGTGGCACAGCAGTACAGCGACTGTCAACGTAATGGTGATGGAAATGGATTTCCACTCTGGTAATAAAGCAACGGCGTTGTGTTCCACCACTCAACACGCAGTGCCTCTAGAATTTGGGAACGTAACGGAAGTGTCTTGATGGGAACGGAGTGTTTTAGCACTAAGTACCGTCTGCCTAACCTGATGTATGTGCGGTACACCGTGAACGCAACACAACAGGTCAACGACTCGGATCGTTTTCGACATCGCAATAATTCATATTTAGCAATACCACTTACAAAGCAGAGTTATGTAAATGTTTATTTAGGATACGTGGTTACTAGTTCTATTACCGACTTGCATATATGAGTGTTCCGGAAGTTAGCCAACAGATGAATTTGTACTGTGTTTTTGTATGTACAGGGAACCTAGCGTTATGACACTACTCTAATTAGCCTAATGATAATAATTAATCCCCTGAGTGGGAACCGAATTCGCAACACGACACACAATGTACCGTAGACGATACTCTGGCAGCGTGAAGCTAAAAAAATAAAAGTGACAATTTCCAGAGCTAAAATAAGTATATCTCAAAACTTTAATTATATAATAATAAATAAAAAGTGAATTAAATAATATTTTAGATTTTTTCATTACTCGAAACTAAAAATAATTGAAATATTTCAATTGCACACCTACTCTTTCACTTCCACTCGCACTTGTGTTTCACAAAATCGAGTCAAAGTCAAGTTTTTATAAACACATTCTAAAAACATTTTATAGACAAAACGTTGTTTTTTCTAACAACATTTTTCTGGTGCTGGGTTCGATTTCCATTTGTTAGTTAATTATCATTCGCCTTCTCTGGTATAAGGTAAGCTTGCGCTTACGCATAATGATAGAAACCACATTAAATAAAAAAAAAACTTTACTATTCTAATATTATAAACATATACGAGTACATATATATGCACTAGTGGCCTCCGCGTGAACGTTACAATTTAAGTCAGTAGTTCCTGAGCTTAATGTGTCAACCAAACAGACCTTAGCTTTATAATATTAGTAGGTATAGATTGGGCTCACGATGTAGCTCACGACTACTGTAGTTTTAATTAAAGTACCTTCAAAAAATTGCAAATGCTAATATTAGTTAAATAGATAAAAGAAACGACTAAGAGTACATATTACGTGACAGTTTGACGAAGTCGCTTCTCGTCTTGTAAACACATGTTTTTTAGTGTTTGATTTATTTGGTCGGCTAACCGGGTCAGTGACGCTGGTTGTTGGTTGCTTAACTGTTATGCAAGGATTGGGCAAGCGTCGCTATGAAAATAGTAAAAGTTATATTACTTTAAGTGGAGTAGGTAGGTAGGTAGGTAGGTGGCTTTTTTTTTAGATTTTTACTTTTTTGGTCCGGCTAGGCTAGGCGAGGCGTAGACGAAACATAATGTTAAATCACTCCGTTTTATTCGTTGTGTTTTAGATTCATATATAAAAAACATATAACAAGGTAAAAGGCAGAGAAAATAGTTTTCTTAATTTTTGAGATATTGTGTATTCAGTGGTGGAACTCTTAACGCCGCGCTCTGTTTAACTACATTAGTTATTATGAAAACGCAATATTAATTAACTGTCAGATGCAAAAATTGTAAAAAATATATTTCAATTAAACCAAATGAGTCCGGACGGAAGGAGTCATGGCTCACATACTCTGGTTAATTACATCAAGTTGTCATTACGAAGGTCGGGAGTTCAAAGATCATCTGTAATTAGAATATAAGTAGATCGTACGCATACATTTTGAGATGTACATATGTACAATTGGCTACGGCTAAGATTTTTATGTTAGAAAAAATGTGGTGTAGAGTTACGTGTGGAATACGTTGTTTCTACAAATGGCGTAAATTGGAAAACAATTAAGCAAACGAAAATGCACAAACAAAATAAGATTAAAACAGGCCTAAATAGGGAAGAGGGAACCCAATTTTCGAGACATTGCATATTGAGACTCAACGTAGTAGGATGAGAATCGAATACACAAGTGTCTCGATGACGCTGCGCCACGACTCACACAAAACATACGTTATAAAATGATAAACGCTTTATTTTCTCATGTTTGCTGAAGCTTTAGCAGTGAGACAGCAAGGAGTGGGGATTAAAGTCATCTCACATAATCTGTGTCTAAGTCTCAAATAGTCCGATAAAGAGCGGAAAAGTTTTGAACAACAATAAACATTGAATGGTATTTTAATCCGAATTTTTTTTTATCTAAATAACTTTTTTAATAACTCAGAAAATCAATAATGATGTTGCAATCGTGACATAGAGGGCATGTGCGAGTTCGATTCCCACTTATAGGATTTATTAGTCTTGAAATATGAAGGGGTAATCAAGACTGGAACTGAAGGTTAACACTAGGTTCCCTCTGTCTGTCCAGCTACCTGGGGATACAGCATGATGCCAAATGAAATAAAAAAAAATACAAGCATATTATTATGTACGTATGTGTCAACCTTGGAAAACGAATTTCGTATAATCTAGTACTTGTTAGTATTGAAGACACGATTCCGTGTATTAGCAAGCCAAATTTGTACTTTCCAGTAAATAATTCTCTTTGAAAGTAAACGTTAACCGGAAATAGAAATACAATATAGGAAAACCACATATGGAATTATATTATACGTTACTTATCTTTATAGCCGTGTGGTCCCGGCTTAGAATAGGATCACCCTGGTACTGTCGGTGTCGTGAGAGGCGACTAAAGTACGTGTGGTAGAGTCACGTCGCCAGTAATGGCAACGCGCATGGGCAGGCTCGACCGGATTTTAACACCACCACCCCCGGCATTTAAAACCGGCGTGAAGTAGTGGCTCTTGCCACTGCGTTGCGCATTAGGTAACGCCGGGCCGCGGCGCCCAACATCCTCCTCTTAAAGGCCGGCAACGCACCTGTAGCTCCTCTGGTGTTGCATGGGGTCGTGGGCGGCGGTGATCACTTACCATCAGGTGACCCGAACGCTCGTTTGCCTTGTCCTCTCCCATAAAAAAAATGTGCATAGCGAGTATGCTAAGTATACAAGGTGTAATTTATTTCTTTTGAGGTATTTTGCTATAATAGGCTCGAGCAGGACTGATGAGTGTCAGTTAGTGCATAATAAGGTCGTGGTCACTGAGGGTCCTGTGGTCGAAAATCCAAGACACCGCTTCGATCTTAATAGTATTAAGTGTATAAAACTTTACAGTGACTTATTGTAAATCAAAAATTTTTCAAGAATATACGTCCGTAAATACCGGTCTCAACCTCGTGAGATGTCTATAAAAAATCCAAGTCATCTTTTACAAAATTTGGTCAAGCCACCTGACCTGGCACACTTATACCTATGATATAATCGACATAATATAACATATAAAGACATTCATAAGCATAGAAGGTTATATTATATAATGGAAATGACTATTTGCCTGAGGAAGGAAGTGGGCGCCGTCATCTCCGCTTTAAATCGTGATTGTAGTACAATATTTTTAATTATTTTAAATGAATATCCAAGTGTACATTTTTTTTAAATCTTTATCCGTATGATCGTTCAAGACACTATTATATGTTTCCACTCTCTCCGTTAAGAAGGTTAAGACACTCCGTGCCCCAATATTTTTATTTTTTTATTATGGCGTAAAAACCCTCAAAAATGAAGCGGTGCGTGAGTCTCTTAATACTAGTAGTCCACTGTAACGTGCTTTACGCGGGATTCAGCGTGAAACTACAGAGAGATAATATTGAGGTGACGTCTTAATCTTTTAATTGTCTACAATAACCTTTGGCTCATAAAACGAATGGGTAATGTAGTTTATAAGTATCGCCCCTAACACCTGCTTTGAGTCACCGTCATGTGACAGTTCCACTTCTCAAGAACTAATCATTCATTGTTTAAACAGAACTATTTATTATATTTATTCAAATGTAGAATTGGGTAAAGCACCCAATCATAAGAAACTCTTGGGATGGATTTGCGATATATAGGTTCAATTAAGTTCAATACGAGGCCGTCGTGGCGCAGTAACCCGTAAACGCGACGGTTGTGAGTTCGATTCCCACTCGAGGAAATGAAATATTTTCTTTATGTGTATATTTACAATTTTCTTCGCTCTGGTGTCGAGGCAAAGCGCGGCGTTGAGTTCTGCCACTCAACACGCAATGCCTCCAGAATTCGGAAGAAAGTGGGGAACGGAGTGTCTTAACACTTGGTTCCCTCTGCCTACCCTGCTGTATGCGGGATACAGCGTGAAACTGAAAAAAAAAGAGAAGAGCAAGAGATGTACTATCTTTGACTCTCTAGTGTGCGCAAAATCAAAACTAAAATCACATTATAATATTTGCAGAGATTAAATAACGTTTGACTGTTCTATGAACATCTTTGACAACATTATAAAAAAAAGCAATATTATAAAAAAAACATAAAAAAATAATAAAACTTAAAAAATGCTTTAAGATAATTATTTGCTTTAAGATGATTGCTTTAAGATTGCTTAAAAATTGCTTTATAAACTTTTTAAATTGTTTTGGTTATTGTTGTCTTTTTAAATTGTTTTGGCATTTTAATTTATCTTTTCTGTTGAAAAGGAAATATCAAAATACATTAGTGATTTTTTTGTATGAGTTTTTTTGACGTCCCACGTGTGCAGAATACAACATGGAGCTCAAAAATTAATATCCATAAGATCAATGGCAGAAAAAACGGCAGCAATGATATGCGCGTGCTTTGTGCACCTCCTATGGGTTTTATAACAATAGATTCAATTAGGTTTATGCCAATTATATATCGGAGAGTATCATGGTCCAAGGATACAATGTCTGACTGATCTAATCGACCTTGCTCTGCTCAAAACGCGGCGTTAATTTCCGTCATACGAATCAATGACAATGAACTTGATTGACAATGTCTTGCATTCTGTCTTCCAATCTTGAAGTTCTAAGAAGCCTAATAGTGAAATAAACTGTACATCAGGATACCGTCTTAGCGTTTCGCTGTCGGCATTCTTTAAATAAGGCGTTCATTTTCTCCTTCCTTTTGACCTTAATTGGTGATGTGCAGGTATTAATGAAGTGTCATCGTCAGATGCCTACGGGATGAGAGGTGTCTGTGTAAACTATGCTTTTTACGGGTAAAATTACGTGTAATTGGGCAAACGTTTACAACAAATTTATAAAATTTTTTTTAACCGGTTTAAAAAAAGGAGGACATTCTGTATTCTGCAGAGGCTATATTTTTTTTTATAGTATGTCTAATAATGTCTCTGTAGTTCGAAAGGTATTTTCAAGTATTTATTTTTATTTAAAAGCACATGGTGGTGGATTTTTTATTTCTGAACCAATTCAGTTTTGAGTCTACGCAGATGTACTTTCGTGAAGACTAACTACTATATTATTATTATATTATTGAAACATGTAATAAAGTATAGATCTGCATTTTATAAAGTATTTCTTTAAGAATTTAATCTAATTTAAAGTTACCTAAATACACCTTTTCAGCATCAATTGACATACGTACATAAGACAAATATTTGTTCCTACTCTATCTACTACAACTGCGATTTTAACTGAGTTATAAGCTGTAATGAAATTTTGATCTATCAACTCCACATGGTTTCCCCTGGACGAAGGCCTCCTTTGGATTTAATTTTGTTTGAGCTCCGAGAGCTCAAACAAAATTAAATCCAAAATAGTGAATTAATGATTTTTGTATAGAATTGCTAAATGTAAGTTTCATGTCAAGAATATACATGAAAATACGTGTTGATTGCTGCGGAATTAATTTTTTTAATTAAAACGGCGAAGAAGCCTCGTCATCATCCATTTCGTCCCATAAATAATGAATGAATTTAATTTAATGAAGTAAACAACCCGCTGACTCTCAAGTCTCAAAACGAGTTTCGAACAAGTCTATAACAGTGCTCGTCCTTCGCTGTCCACAGACTGACTGCGATACGTTTTTTTGGTATTAATATAATATCGTAGATAATAATTAATTTAAAAGGAATATTTTTTCTTTAATTATTTTTTAAAAATTATACATATTTAAACCAGCATTAGAAGCCCGTCGTGGCGCGTTCAACTGTAAAGGCGACACGTAATGGGTTCGATTCTCACTCGAGGAAATGAATTCTGGAGGCATTGGGTGTTGAGTCATGAGTGGCGGAACTCGATGCCGCTTTGCATCGTTCTCAGAACGAAAAAATTTAAATATTATTAAATTATTTATTTTTTAGAGTAAGAATTGAACCTACAAACTATCGAATTTAGTCACAGTGATTGCCTTAAATTATTTATCAGATTATAAAAAATTGTATGGCAGGCACAAATAAATATTTTTTTTTATAATTATTATAAATTATATAATGTAAAAATATATATTTTTATAAAATTTTCTAATATGTAGGTAGTTAGTTTTACCGGTTGATGTAATTAGGTATTTTATATACCTATATAAAATAGCGTTTATTAAGGAAGTTAGTAACATATAATAATTCGTATGTGAACAATTTTGTTATAAAATTTTCGTTTCATTCTTTTCTTGATATATTTTACTATTTTGATATTATTTTTTTCTTCACGCTGTATCCCGCACACAGCAGGGTAGGCAGAGGGAACCTCGGTGTTAAGACACTCCTTTCCCCAGTTTCTGCAGAATTCTGGAGGCATTGCCTGTTGAGTGGCAGAATTCAACGCCGCGCTTTGCCTCGACAATATAGAAATTTTTGATATTCTATATTAAAATTATCTTCATTTCACACAGAACTCAACGCTGCCCGTTGTCTTCTCACCATATCGAAGAAATGAAATTAATTCATTTCTTATTTAGGAAATCGAACCCACAACCATCACGTTTACAGTCAGATACAAACATAACTATATTTCGATATAAAATAGCAAAGATATCTCCAGTTCATTGGCTCTTGATTCCTCGGCTCTAGATCGAGGTTAGAGTTTAAATATTCGCATAAATGTAAATGCGGGCATTCTATGTAAAGTTAAGTTTTGAATTAACCTACTGCGTTCCGGTGCGCTGGTGCATAGAACTACATCAAATATAGAAGTGGCATTTTAAAAATGTTAATAATTATTTTAAAAGAAATATTGCAAATTTATATTGTTATTTATAGAGTTTTCCCCGTTATATATGGACACTAGATCACGTGTCTAACTAATATATTACATAGGCCTCATAGGAAGACCTTCGTGGCGCAGCAACGCAGCGTCTGACTGCAAATGCGACGGTCGTGAGACATCGCTTGGCCTTAATACTTAACTGGACGGTATATGGCAGTGCCTTAACACTCCGCCACCTCTTCCTAAACTGATTTTTGCGGGATAGAGCGTGAAGATATGAAACAATTGCAAATTTCTTACTACTTTTCAATACAATATATGCAGAGCTATGAGTTGGCTGTTTCTAGCGATTAAGAAGCTAATATTACGTTCCAGCTCCCGTTAAAGTAACGGGTTCGGATTCCTGCACTTAGTTCTAACATTGTATTTAGACACTGTTATGTAAGTATGTAATTTTGATATAATAATCTATTACGCTATGTATATAATATACTATATTATATCTTTTCTGAAACGTAAGGGATGTGGATTCGTGTAACTGCAAAATAATAATTATGAAAATTCATTAGATTAGAAGTACATATATGTATACAAGTATTGATAAGTTTATAGGTACTTATAATATGGGTTTAGAAAAAATTACCTAGAAATAATCGAACGTTGATGCGGGCTTAAGTTGTCCTCGTTCTTTTATGTTTCGTAGTATTTAGATATATTTTAATTTAGTTATTTATTTTATATACGTAATATACAGATATAGCACTGTAGCGCAGTAGATATGTATCTTTACTTGATTGAATCGCGTCGACACTGTTCTTCAAGTTTAAATGAAACAGAGCGGCTGGCCTTTAGTTAGTCGGAGTGTTTTAACTCTATGTTATTTCTGCCTTTCTTGCGGGATACAGCTTGAAGCTGCTCTTATTATATGTAACTATATAGCTATGTTATTTACTGACAAGTGCGGGTTCTAATAAGGTACCCTGGCTCTGAACTCCCTACCGTGCAACGCAATGCGCACCCGCACGTTCAATCCATGACATGCCAAGTATTCGTCACGTCTTCTTCGTAAGCACTAGGTATGGAAAGTTCTGGATTTCTAACTTTAAATAAATTCTAAGTAACGTTAGAATTAGATATTAATGAGATTTAAATGACGGATACTTTGTGAAAACCAATTTAGTTTTTCTATAAATTAGCCATCGCGACGTGTCGTTACATTTGTAAATAAGCTTTTTTTCATTCGAAAAGCTACGACAAAATACGAGATGAATTTAATTAAATCAAAAAGCATCATCTCGATGTGACTTTTAGTTTTCGAGATTTTTATAATCACTTATATTTTTTGTAAATTAAAGAATAAGCAAAAGGTGAAATTTCTGTACAACTTTTTCATTTATTTTTTTATTATTACTTAGAAATGTATTTAATTTTTTTATAAAATTAAACGTGTTTATTAATTTCTCTGAATAAAATCAAAGAACGAGATTTTTAATTTTACATCTTAGCAAGTTAGAGCCTTGTCGTGGCGCAGGGGGCAGGCCGCACAAGAGTGTGACTGTAAACGCGACAGATTGTGGGATCGATTCCCGCTCGAGGAAATTACATTTTTATTGTTTTATTTCATCGCTCTGATAACGACATTAAGCGTAGGCGTAGAGATCCGCTACCCAACACGCAATATCTCAAGTATTCGGCGGAATGTGGGAATCGGAGTATCTTAACAACAGGTTCGTTCTGCGTTTCTTATACCGTAGGCTTGCACCGTGAAGTTGAAAAAAAACTAAATCCACGCAAAGAAAGTTGCGGGCGACGTCTAGTTACGTATGTACTCGTATAAACAAGGTTTTTTATCAGAACGCTATCAGCGGACCTAATTCAATGTGAAATTCTTTAAGCGTCGTATTTAATAAATATAACAACTTCTCAATGAGCATAAAAGAATATTAGAAATTTAATTTTTGTATGTCATCGAATAGCGAAAAAACTGCCACATTGTAAAAAATTGTGATTTTAGTGAAACTTTGTTTGAAATAAGGTTAAGGAGGCACTAAGAGAGGATTTCCCCAAACTCTTACCACAACAGGACAAAACGAGACATTCCATGTTACATCTTAAAGTTCCCAAAGAAAAATTGCAAGAAGTCTTGTTTCTGGATAACAGACTTAGATTATAGTTTTATACTCTATGAACACATAGAACAGTAAGATAGAGAGAACCTGGAAACTTATTGTGATGACACTCCGTTCCCAACTTTTACTTTCGAGGCATTGCGTACTGAGAAGCACTAGTAGTAGAAGTAGAAGTAGAGGCAGAGTGCCGATAGATAACTGATTTTTTTTTATGGTAAAGGACACGCGGCAAATGAACGTTCAGGTCACCTGATGGTAAGTGATCACCGCCGCCCACGACCTCATGGAACACCAAATGAGCCACAAGTGCGTTGCCGGCCTTTAAGGTAGAGTTGGACGCCGGAGCCCGGCATTACCTAATGCGAAACGCAGTGGCAAAAGCCACTACTTCACGCCGGTATTAAATGCCGAGGGTGGTATTAATCCAGTCGAGTCTGCCCATGAAAATAAAGATAAGAAAGAAAGAAAGAAGAGAGACAAAAAAATATAAAATAATAATCGCAAAACATAATTTTAAGTGAAAATCATACAGTTTTATGTCCCAAAAGGAGTTTGTTACAAACGATACATTGGATGCTTTCGCTTGAACTTTGACAAGTACTGGTTAGTTGCCTTTCACTCACTGTACTGACTACATTCAATTTACTGTAAAATAATATGTGTATAACTACTATAAGAGGCAAGAGGTGACTGGAAACGTCACTGTTGTGGGTTCAATTCCTATTCGAGGGATATATGGTATTTTCATTGAACCGTTCTGGTAACGAGGCGAAGCGTGTCGCGCCACTCAAGGCGCAGTGTCTCCAGAAGTCAGCGAAACGGAGTGTCTTAAAACTATATTTCCAGGTTCCCTCTGTCTACCTTGAACCGTGCGAGATGTAGCGTGAACCTACTGACGTTTTTACTGACATCGATTATTTCACCAAAAACAAAATAATATCGATACTTATTATTGTTTGTACAAATACTTAAATAGAGCTGTAATCGTTTAATGTCACGGACGCACTATGTTATATAGTGTACTGTCTGTCACCCGCCGGCAAACGCGAGCCGTTACACTCGACGTATACAAAAGGTATTTTGTTAACATTTTGTATTGTTTCTTCGGTAAATTTTATTTTATTAATTTTCTGAATTTTACGTATTCAGAATTTGAACCTGCGACCGTGTCGTGGTAAAATATCTTAAGTTGGCTACTTGGCATAAAGATGGTTGTAGTAATGCAATTTGCTCACGCGTGTCTTCAGCCTCGAGATTCAAGTGAAAGTACGACGCATTCCAATGTACTCTTACATTTTACGTTGTTGTATATGTTGTTGTATGTAAGCTGTCGTGGCACAACCCTTGCTTGACTGTACACACGAGGATCGTGCAATCGATTCCCATTCGGGGGAAGGAGTTATTTTCATTCCCTCGCTGTGGTAACAAAACAGCGTAGCTTTAACTTCCTATAAAACGCAAAGTTTCGAAAATTCCTTTTGGCTGTCCTATGGCAATATGGTAAACAATAAATTATTATCACTACGACTAAAATAAACAAAAAAGTTAGGTGAACTTAAAAAATGAAATCCTCATAAATATTTATGAACTTACTAATATACGAGTACGTATAATACATAAATTATTCAAATCAAGAAATTTTTGTAACAAACACATGAAATATCCACGATATAAGGTTTCAATAGTTCAAGGAGAGCTTTGAACCTGTATCCAAATAATTGGTAACTTATCCACTTTTGGCACTGGGCTGTGGGAGTGTTACGAAATATTTCGCTATTCTAAATTAAATTTAAGCACGCCTACTTCGAGACCTTAAGTGGAATAGCTTAAGTAAAATAGATTCGTTTATGAACTACGTGAACTTTATGATTTCCGCTTTTCCCGCTTCCCACGGGTTTCCCGCAAATTGCCATGTTTCGTGTTAATACACTCATTCCCTCAATTTTCACAGTGTATTGAGTGGCGGAGCTCAACGCCGCGCTTTATGTTCCACTAAAAACTTTAATTTGGAGTACGCAGACAGTAAGTGTCGGCTGCGGATTTTTTGTGCGTTCCTAAGTAAGAATTTTATAATTATATACATTTCTGTTGCCATTATTTTGTTGTGCATACAGGTTACAATAAAAAATCAGCTTAGTAATAGCAGTTTTAAATTGTTAACATATTTAATATTTTAATTTGTTTCAACGTCAAAGATTCTTATGGATATTCGAGTTTACTACAAGTATGTCAAGTGGAAACACATATATCCATGTATATTCACTGTAGAGTACGCAGGAAGAACCTGGGAATCTATTAATTTCGTCGAGTGGAAATCGAACCCCTGGCCACAAATGGATTCCTACGTATACGTATTTACGTACTATATAAATAATGATATTCCCTTCATGTCGAAACAGTAATATATCGAGTATAATATCAAGTGCCATTTGTCCCAATCGCAAATGTCATATTTTAAAATACTTATTTCAATCGTACGCAGATATAAACACAATTTATGTCAATTTATACCTATTTAAACTGCTTATTGTTCAAGGAGACTTGAATGTATTCATGATTCACTTATCAATATCTCTTTTAAAAAACATCTTAAGTTCATTATTTATTGAGTCGTTCAGATAGACAGAAAAACATAGGACTAAGACTAAGTTCGGTTCGTTTCATCATTTTGTTATCTAGTAACGTAACCCAACGCCGCGTGTCGTCAAAATTTACTGTACATTTTTAATATAAGTTGTTTCATTCTAAAATCAAACTTGAACCTGTAACAATTACAATCTTTGTATGTAAGTCACTTTGAGCAACTGCAAAATACATGTCAATGTCGTAAAAAAGATAGCAAGAGTGAGTGATTTTTTTCGTAAGAAATATCACCAGATGAAACAAGATGACCTTGTCGGACACCAGAATAGGCCCGAGATGGGCTCTACATACAAACGAGTGAATATGGAAAAAAGTCGTGTGCCTTGGAAAGCGATTGCTAATTAAAATTATTTAAAAAAAAATGTATATATATAAATATTATTTTAATTGTTTAGTTGGGTAATGGTCAGGCCATAATAAGAAAGATAAAATAATTGTAATAATAATTTATAGAGACTATTATATGTACTGTATAGATATATTAGAATTAGAGAAATTATTTGTTGATTAGCTTACTAGAGCAGCAAAATGAAATTTCTTAGCTCTGGTAGCAACAAGGTAAAGCGCAGCGATACATACACAACGCCTCGAGAAAATGAGAAACGGAAATATCTTGGGTACCTGCCTTGTGCGGGATCCTGCGTGAACCATAAGAATAAATAATAATTCCATCGAATAAAAATCGAACTCATTACCATCACGCTTACAGGCACAAGCTGTAGCACTACGGCACGACGGTAATTATGAGACCGAAACTTTGACGAACAAGTAGGTCATATTAATCTCTTATTAACTTTCTTAAGAGCTTTCCCCGTCTCTCTAAAACATCACTGCTTTGCTAACGATACTTCTTAGCTTCTTGACTTAAAAGTTTTTTAATGAAATGAAGGGAATATAGAGGAAAACGTCGTCGGGAGAGGGGTATCTTAATACTAGGCTCCCTCTACTTACTCTCTACCTTGCAAAATGCGGGATACAGCGTGAAGCTAACATTGATTTAAGTCGATATAAAAACAGTTGTGGTTCAATAGATTTAAATTTCTCCATTAAAAATAAATTTAATGTCCATAATATAAGGAGATTATTGTTGAATCCGTCACTATATAATCAGAAAATTCAGAAAACTACAAACGGAGTGTCTAGATACTTCTCTTCCCTACTCTACTATAATAGAAAGGGCATTTATATAAAATTTAAATGCGTTTTTTTCGATGATAATGTAGAAGATCGATTATCAAAAGACTCAATTTCTATTACTCAATACGCATCAAATATCAGAAAAAGAGAGAAATTTACGTATCATATATACTATAAGTAAGTAATATGAGTAAGTAACCTATACTGACGATTTCAGTTAGCCCATTGAGCCCAGTGAAGGGAAAAGGGAAGCGCGGTATGTAGTTACATGTTGAAACCTTACGTTGCTTTGAATTACGAAATTATATTTGTAACATTATTTCATAAAGGCCGACGCCGTTGCGTCGGTGTTGTAAGATTTTCATTTGCGGGAATGAATTGTTTTTATTTTATTTAACAAATTAAAGATACGCTGCAGCGTTGAGTTCCGCCACTCAACCCGCAATGTTTTGACAATTGAGTTGAGTATTTTACACAAGAAAAATATAAATCAATACATATGATTGACAAATAATAATTATTGACAATAAATAATGACATATTATTACTTCCGCAATTTTTATCACCACACTAGATTTTAATGTGTGAAAAAATTATACAAAACAAATGGATAAGAGTGTAAACAAAACAAGCTAATTATAAAAAACGTTAAGATAACTAAAGGCGTGAGGTTGCTATTAGTCCTACATTATAATTTTAATATATAAAACACAATTGTAGATCATAAATTTTAAAGAAAAATATTTTTTGGCACTTTTGAAGACAGTTTTTCGCTATATTCGCATAAATCAGGTTAGGCAAAATGAACCTAACGTTTTCGCCCAATTTTTCATATATTACGTGTTGAATGGCGACACTCACTCAACACCACGTATTGCATTACAAGGGTGAAGAAATTAAAATAATGTAAATAATTCTTCCCTCCGAATAGGAGATTGAACCTACATCTGTCCCTCAAAAAATATTAGACAAACTAAATAACTACTTATTAAAAAAAACTCATATAGATAATAATAAAATATCTTCAATAAAATTCAATAGTTATATTCAAAGGTTTTTTTTCAAAGCTCGGTGTTAGAATGATAATGCCACCGGATATTGGTTGACGTGAGCACAAACACTTATAACTCAATTTACTCAATGCTGTGCCCTTAACCAGCGTAATGTAAGGTTTACTATTATAAACTATGTATATAAAAAAAATATAATTTTACTTAAATAAATAATCCAGTGTTGATATTCTTCGTTTGACACTTTTCGTACAAGTTTCGAGATATTGCGTTTTGAGTGGCAGAACTCGACTCCGCGCTTTATCTAGACTCTAGAGCATTTGAGGTAATAGCGAAAAGGAATGGAAAAAAGAAACCTATTTTTCTTGTCAATTTTATCAATTATCAAGCCCTGTACAAATACCCCCAAAAACGCGTGGACCCTCAAATTTATAATAGTACAATTTACCCATTTAACTTTTTTTTTTCTTAACTATAATTAAGAAACTTGACGCAACATGTTTGAAGGCAAAAATAACTTAATTATAAACCCCAAATATCGAACCTACAACCATCGCGTCTACGGTGACTGTCCCACTTTGCCACTACCTCTACTTATCAAATCCATTCCACAATGCGACTACATCAGCTAATTAGTTATATTATAACTGCACGGCTGCAGGCAGTGTGTGCAGTCGACAGTGATCGCCCGAGAGTGCATAACGGTTGCAAGGTTCCCGTTGCTCTCCTCGCTAGATACAGATTCTTCGTCATATTTGTTTGCTTTTTAAAATTTGAAGACTTGTGTAGTATAGTACTTTAAATTGAAATTTCATGATTTTTTTGTGAGAACAGCTGCACTGACTGTTGTGGATTCGATACCTATTCGGGGGAATGATATATTTTCATTTCTTCGCTCTGCTGATGACAAAACAAAGCTTTTTCACTTAAAATGTAATATCTCGAGTAAGCACTGAACAAAAACCAGGTCAAAAATTTCAACATACGTATTATTATTATTGTCACTAAGTTTATTGTATTAAATGTCAGTTTGACATTCGAAAATAATAATAAATATAGATATAAAATAAATTATAGAAAGCGCTTTGACATAATTTTGTCAGAATACTGGGAAATGTTTTTTTTTATTTTGCTTCACGCTATAGCGTAGAGTCGCACTTTATATACAGCTATAGCATACCTAATGTTAAGATACTCAAAACACCGAACCAAGCACCATCGCATTTACAGATCAACGCTGTGCTACGAAGCCACGACCGCCTCATCAGTCACTATTGGTACATTGGTAATATTACTGAATACTCACAGAACGACATAATTGAATTACTTGTTTTATACATATTAAATTATTTGTAATGAAATATAAAACAAAATAAAAATCAATAAAGCTAAGCAATTAATATATTTTCAACATATTTTTCAATATAACATTCCTAGCTTATAATAATAATATATCCATATTTATAGAGGCATTCACAACTCGGTCGTTGATCTAGTTATAGGCACGCATGGGTTACGAGTAAGGTTACCACGAGGGTACAGCCTTAATGGTAGTTTTATTATCTAGCTCGCCTTATTTAATGGTGTTAAACGCTTTTAAATATAATAATCTTTGTTTGCTATAGGAGGGTAGGCAGAATATTTCGTCGAGTGAGAATCGAATCCACAACCGAATCCACATTTACAATCCCACTTGTGTATTGCGTAACAACGGCCCTTATTATCTTTTACTTAAAAAGAGATTAATAAAAGCAAGAATATAAACTGTTTCCTTCTCGTAGTTATAAATAGAAGTGTAATTAAAACTATTTACAGTCGCTGCTATTTAATTATTAAATTAATATAAAATTTAACTTATTATTTTTAAAGTTTTGGGAAGTACAGTCTTGAAACGTGAAGGTTTCGTTCCCGTTCGAATACTGTCTGTAATATTTCCGTTTCCTCCGTCCTTTTAGTATTCAGATACTCTGCGCTAGTGTCCATAATACTTTTCTTTTTTTTTTTTATGGGAGAGGACAAGGCAAACGAGTGTTCGGGTCACCTGATGGTAAGTGATCATCACCGGCCACGACCCCGTACAACACCAGAGGAGCCACAGGTGCGTTGCCAGCGTTTAAGGTGGAAATGAAGGGCACCGGGGCCCGGCATTACCTAATGCGAAACGCAGTGGCAAGGGCCACTACTTCACGCCGGTTTAAGATGCCGGGTGTGGTATTAAATCCGGTCGAGTCTGCCCATGCGTGTTGCCATTACTGGCGGCGTGACTCTTCCATACGTACTTTAGTCGCCTCTTACGACACCGACAGTACCAGGGTGATCCTATTCTAAGCTGGGACCACACGGCTGACTTACCAGAGCGAAGAAATGAAAACATAAATAAATATTTTAAACTGAGTCAATTAAAAGTTGAAGGAATAACTGAATTCTTCTAATAATAATTGTATTTAAATATTTAACTGCATCTATTTATACATTAGTACATTGTTTATTTTAGGAGAACCGAACCTTAAACCTTCGTGGTTACAGACGCTATGCCGCTACACTACATCGGTCCGTGAGGTTCTCAATACAATAAATAGAAACACTTTCAATATATTTCTCTATATTATACAACATGATGTGAAATGTGAATTTTGAAATCCCTCTCTACTTATATTCAGGTCATGTTACATTTCCACAAAAGGGAGCATGCTGTATTATTTTCATTAACAAAAAGCGAGTGTTTCGAAAGAGATTTTCCACGTTGTTTCATATTTTTGTAACGAATGCTAAACGAAAATAAACGGTGAACGTCAGCATTGTGCCCGTGCCGTGCCGAGAGAGAGTACGGGGCTACGGAAATTGTTACATATATTGTACTTATAAAGCAAAATAACATGGCACACTCTATTTTGTAGGTCAGTCAAGAATATTTTTTCGTAAACTATTTAGATAGTGATTATAAATTTGTAAGTGATTAAAATTATAAATATAAATATATATATATATATTTTATTTTCAGTCATTTACTGGATTTTATCATTAAACTTAATTACCAGTATAAAAACAAGTATTTTATTATTATTTTTCACGACGTAAAACATCGACTGCTTTGTAAGAATTTACACAATAATATATCCGATCCGTCCATCCATCCATCCATCCATCCATCCATCCATACATCAGCCTTTTGAAGTCCACTGCTTGACATAGGCCTCCCCTAAGGTCTCGGCCTATCCGTCCGGTCCTGCGCCCTTTGTATCCAGCGGTTTCCCGCTGCCTTCTTTAGGTCGTCGGTCCACCTGGGCGGCCTATACTCCTGTTGCTATTAACATATTATGAGAGTACTCAATAACAGGGATATCCTATATATTCACTACTAAACTTAGATTACAGAATCGGAATAACACATGTGAGTCTTCACATTTAAGCAAAAATTTCGTTTTATCTGGCTATAACATGAACAAGAATCTAAATGGGCGAAGCTCTTTATAAATCAATAATAGGAATATATTAATAACATTCTAGATTTTATCATTATAGAATATATAATAATAAAACTTGTCTTTCAAAAAAACAAGTTCCACAGAACCTAAATTAGTAGATATTAAATAAGAATTATTATGTATGTGAATTATAAAGGTTAATTGGATATATCGTAAAGATGAATGTATACAAAAATTCCAGAAATTTCGATCGAATTCAATCGAATTTTGAAATATACAGAAAGTTTCAAGCAAAAGTTTTAAGTAAAGCCCACACCTCATTAAATAAACATTCCAATGACGTATAATTAATGGCCACTCATTATGTAATTACTATTTCGATAACATTTAGGCAATTCTTAATAACTTTATACGTTAAATTAAACTTGTAAATAAAAATATTTATATTTGAGGATGTGGAACTAAATATCTTCTTACAGTACTTCAATAATCGTATAATATATAATATTGAATTACATAAAAATAAAAATATTCTCACAGTCATTATACAAATAGTAATTGGCCTTGACTTCGATCCGGGTAATAATTATATTACATCTTTCCATTTCACGTTTTATTCTTCATATAGGAGAACTAAGTATAAGCAATTCCATCTCCGCTCTCCGCACCTTACAAATTAGAGACAGAGATAAAGTGCGGCGTTGAGTGGCGGAACTCAACAACATGCTTCATATTGTTACCAGAGTTAAGAAATTAAATAATTCAACCACCGAGTGAAAATCGAACCCACCACTATCATGTTTTATCCGACGCTCAAAATAAATGCTGTAAACGAATGTAGGTACTAAGAGTATGAATTAAATTAATATTCTTTGTTCTCAAGATTATTAACGTTACCATTTATCAGTTAACCAGATTTTTTTTTATTTACATACATTTTAATAAAAATTTTGTAATTAAAAGACCCTTTTCATGTACATTTGGTGATACGAGATTTGGATAAGGATGGTCCTGCCGTTGCGTGAATAACCAGCCATAACGAATTTAACGGTTACTGCCAGTTAGCTTTATAATAAAAGTTAAACCGTAAGTGCATTTTATTTTATAATATAATTAATTGAAATACTAAAGTGACAAGATGAGACCATAGTGGCACAGTGGCTCAGAGGGTGACTGTAAGTGCGATTCTTGTGGGTTCGATTCCCACTCAGGGAAAAAATATTTAATATTTTCGTTACATCGCACTGGTAACGAGACTAAGTGAGACGTTGAATTGCGATAATAAACAGGCAGTGCCTCGATAATTCGGCGATACGTGTAGAATGCAGTGGCTTAGCACTACGTTTCACGCTGTTTCCCCTATAGGTATAGAGGAAACAGCGTGAAATAAAAAAAACTTAGCATTATTTGCCACACAAACAGAACTTAGTGATAAGACACGTCATCTTCTACTTTTTGTCCAGAAAATTGTTATTTTAGTATTATAGTTAGTTCCAGAATGAATGTCTCATAGTGAAGTGAACATCATAGTAGGCACGTCTGAAGGTTTCTATGATCAAATGATCGTATATTAATTAAAAAAAATATTTCATTACCTCTACTGGGAATTGAATCCACGACTGGCCTCAATATAACGTATAATGAATATGTGTAATAGTTTTCATAAATTAGTTCGTCATCGGCAACATAAAATAAAGAAAATTAATTCGCAGTACAAAACAGTGTTTTCGTTAAAATTGCAAAAGAGAATGCAATTACAACACGTTGCAGAGCTGATAGAGCGGTTGCAACTCTTGCTGCAACCTTTGGATGTCTAATGAAACTCATTTAATTACGTACATAGCATAGAGAACATAGTGTCGAGACACTCATCCGCCCAACTTGAGTAGTCGAACTCAACGCCGCGCTATGTTTGCCAAGAAAGGAAAATAAATAATATATAATCATACCTTTAAGTGGTGATCGAATCCACATTCATTTCTTCTAAAATTTTATTAAATTTAATAATGCAAAAAATTGAAATTAAATTAATCAAAGTTTTATACGATGTCGGTTACGCGGAAGCGTGTTGGAAAAAAGAAGGGAACAAACAAATTTATATCAAAATATATTTGTATGACCTTCATTGTCACTTTATTATTATTATTATACATACATGTAAGACGTATATATAATAATAAAGTTCGTAATAGTGAAGTTCACTTTATTACTATTATATAGCATGATTTATTTTTTATTTCAGTGACACGTGTTTGCCTTAAGCACGGCAGGTGAAAAGACTACGTTCTTCACCTTTAATCTATAGTACATGTTGAGAGAAAGAGACCGACTCTAGAATTTATTTGTACATATCTTTTAAATAAAGATAATTTATCTTTTGGTGGCACAGTAGCGCAGTGTCTGACCTTCAAAGTATCGATTGTGCGTTCGATTCCCATTCGGTTAAACGATTATATTTAAATAATTTTCATTTACCCACTCTGTAAGACAAAGCGCGAGGTAGAATTGCTCCAATGTCTCAAACATCTCTCCGCATCTTTTTTCTATTTTAAAGACATTATAATCAAGTCATGTTTTATTACCGCCTGATACTTGTGAGGTTGAGATCAACTTGTACGTAACAATAACTAGTTATATAACCTGCGTTATGTAACTGCACTATGAAAAGTGCATATAAATATATCCCTATATCATAATACAATGCTTTTTGGGTTCTTTCAGTCAGACGCTACAGCACAGCGCTACAACGGCCTTCATTAAGAAATAATTATATTTTTTGAATGGAAACAATGTACATTTTTAAACATCTTAAAAATTTAAAATGTTATTCTCACGTTAAAATTAAAAAATATAAATAAATAAACTAGCGGGACTACATACATAAAGATTTTTTAATTGTTTTTTTGTTCATGTTTTAATTTAAAGTAATATTAATATTGTAAAATCGATTGATTATATGACTTAAATAAAATAAAATAATAAGTGAACACAGCTAGTAAACTGGTCTGCCTAGAGATGAATTTAGCTAAAACTATGGTTATGACTAATAGCACAAGGGAACAAATATGTGTCGACAAACAACCACTTGATTATACGGACCAATATGTATACTTAGACAAACAAATAGGTTTAAATAGAAACAGTAATGACCTGGAAATAGAGAGACGAGTTCAAAACACATGGAACAGGTACTGGAGCTTGAAGTAACATGAAAATACAATTAAAGACCAAAGTCATGCATTCATGTCTCTTTCCATGTATAACGTATGCTTCGCAGACTTGGAAATTTACCCTAAAGGCCAGAAATAAGATGATTTCCTGCCAAAGAGGCATGGAACGTAGTATGCTTAATTTAAAAAGAATCCATAAAGTTAGACATACAAAGATAAATTCCATAACAAAAGTGGAAGTGGGCTGGTCACATCGCACGACTTCAGGATGACCGCTGGACCTTCAGAATAATGAACTGGAAGGGCCCACAGGGCAAACGATACAGAGGAAGGCCGCACGCTCAAACTGACTGACAGTAGCAAAAGATCGTAACAAATGGAATTCTTTCTTGAAAATATCAATTAGTTAAGCATTTACTTATAAATATTTTAGTTTAAAAAATAATATAATTATAAAGGAAAACTAGTTTATACATACATATACTTTTACTTTAATTATTTTTAAAGATATATCTTTTTATTTTTATTTTTCAAGAAATAAAAGGCTTTTTTTTAATAAGTGAATTGACCGATTAATCGATAATGTTGTTACATTCATTGTTACATCTGCCAGAAAACATAGGGATATCAAATATATATAGTCTTTCATTTACTTTGTTATATTTGCAAGTATAAAATGAAGATATAGAAAAGTAATAAAATTTATTTTATAATAATTACCAAAATAAACTTCTATACTATAAACCTCTCATAAGCACAGACATTGTGTTTTGAGTGGCGAAGCTCTCTACTCTCCTAAAATAAAACATATAAGCAAAATGATCCGATAGTATTAATTATATAATACTAGACTGATCTACTAGATGTTCCACGCACTGTCTCATTTAGGTAACAACATAAAATTTAGTTCTGTCTTGAAGTATGTTTTATATTTTTTTTGATATCGCAACGTTTGATTTTAAAATAAATGTAAAGCTTTGTAAGCCGCGATGGTCGTTTAATCTCTGCTGATAGAACATAGCGCGGCGTTAAGCCTCAATACGCAATGTATCGAAAATTCCCACTTGGAGGACAACTTGGGGTCGAGTTCTGTTACTCGATATATGGCATTTAGAATTCACGTGGAAAGTGAATAACTCGGTGGTTTTATCCTTTGGTGATCTGTCTTTACCCTTTAATAAGCTGGGACTTCTAAAGCGTGACGATTCTATAATGTTATGTAACCAGGTCAGTTGTACAAAATAATTTAAATATTAAAAAAATATTCAAATGGGATTGAACCCACAGCTATCGCTATACAACGAAAAAGCCTTTCAAACATACTATCAAGGCGTTAAGTTCTTTAGTACATTGTCCAATACCATGAAACCAGATTGACAAATACTTAAACGGCATAATTTAAGCAAAACTAAACTCTATCACAACGTACTAAGGCACAACATGCGGCGTTCAAAGCAGTGTACTCCACAGAGCGTGTCGTGGGAGCGCTACAACGACTGTTGGAATGTATTAAAAAACTTGTCGATGTTACTTTTGAATGAATCTAATGGTTTTATATGAAATATAACATTTTTAATTTAATTTTTTTTTATATATATATAAGTACTGTAAAAGGAAAAGCTTATAATGTGTTTTAGTTTTTTAATAGTTAGTGAAATGTGAATATTTCGAATATAAATAATTCTTCCCGTTTATGTTCCGACCATATTTAAAGAAACAGATTGCTGTTAACATGACATCACTATACAATAAGAATAATATAAAAGAGAAAATTTTAAACTGTTCTAACTGTTCTAGGTAACTTTAACAGAAAAATCTTAAAAAACTTAAATAATAAGCTAATTGTAATTAACTAGGTTTTGCGCCTCTATAGTTAAATGGAAAAAACTCAGTCTTTGAAGATTTGACAACATATTACTTCCCGAGTTTGCGCGTTAAACCAAAAACAAAAACACTGTAGCTTTATAATATAAAAAAGAGTAAGATTTTATTTTTTATTGCCGATCTCTAAAAATAGAAGAAGCAAGATAGATAGTGCGAGGAAGCGAGACAAAGCACATTAAGTGCACTTCCGCTGTGGAGTACAGGGGGGACTCAGGTGTTCGCGCCACAGGTGACTTTTACAAGAATCGTGCGTTTTATTAGTTTTAACTTATTGGATAAAGTACTTGAGAATAATATTGGCTAAAGTGAAGGAAAAACTTTAAGTGATTTATTTTTGTTATACACAGTTTGGAAGCAAAAAGTTATTTTTATAAATAAATAATGGCAAAAACCTAGGTATATTATACGTATATTATATTACATGTAATTGTTCTTATGTGAGAAAATCCTTTTTTATTTAAATAATTAATTTAAAAAAATATGTTTCTTCGCGGTCTTAAGCCCGATGAATACAGAATAGTTATAGACTAGTATTTAGCTTCATTAATTTATATACATACTACAATTTTTAATAATTTAATTATTAAATACACAAATATGTCGGCGTTAAACCACGAAAAACAGCTTAAAATGTCTGTAACATAGCATATTTGTCATACTAAGACGAATCAGATCGACTAACCACTAATTAAGCGTGGAAGCCTTCCATCCGGCCAGCTCGAGTGTCCTTGATGCACTTGATAACGATTTTACGTAGCGAATAATCTGTACTCATGCTAGCTTATTGTTATATCAAATATTTATATAAATTGTAGTCTCTGTATTATTCTGATGCATAAGCCATATGGCTGTAGAGTTTCATCTAAATCGGTTTAATAGTCTTGGGTGAAAGTGGAACAAACACTCATCCTTACAAATTTCACATTTATAATATTAGTAGGATCGGAGAGGTTTATAAAGCTGAATTAGTTTGGGTAAACGCTTAAAACGCCTTTTTCGTTTACGGGACGAAAAAAAAATTATTCGCGTCCCCAGCGAGTAAGAATAGAACCAATAACCACCGCGCGATTATAGGTTGACCACTGACCACTGCACTATGAGGGACGTCTTAATGCAATACATTGTAAATAATAGTTTTTCTGCATTTTTCCATTTAAGGCGAATTACGGCGTTGAGTTCCACCATTCAACATGCAGTTCACTTTAGTTAATTAACTCTCATATATAAAGGATAAGATGTGAATTAAATTAAGAAAGAAGAAGAGGGCCCTCGTGGCGCAATGGCACAAGGGTGCCGCCCGTAAACGCGACGGTTGTGGGTTCGATTCCCACTCGAGGAAGTGAAATATTTCTTTATGTTTATATTTCCTTTTTTCTTCGCTCTGGTGTCGAGGCAAAGCGCGGCGTTGAGTTCTGCCACTCAACACGCAATCCAGAATTAGGCAGAACAGATTGGGGAATAGAGTGTCTTGACACAGAGGTTCCCTCTGCCTACCCTGCTGTGTGCGGGATACAGCGTGAAGCTGAAAAAAAAGAAGTTATTCCGTTCTATAGGTACATTGTGATAATTAAAGCAGTACATCAATATTCATAAGATATAAATAGAGACAACAAAGGCTGTTCTATTTTTGTAACCAGTTTTTGTATCGATTTCGACGATGCTTAATCGATGTTTGTACCAATCATTTAAATAAGGAAGTAGTCAATTTCGTGATATTTACATACAAATTATTTTTTATTATATATTATAGATCGTCATTTGAAACTTAATCTCAAAACGTAAGTTTTACAATCTGTATATTATATTGTTTGGCGCTGTAAGATCATAGTGACTGTTATCATGTTGCTTATAATTATAATATTAGCATAATTCATTCCCCCGAGTGAGAATCGAACACCCTACCGTCGTATTCACAGTCGCACGCCACAGTGTTGCCACTGCGCCACAACGGACTCAGCAAAATGTATAATGGAAAATAACTCTGGTGTTTACAATTTGACAGGGAAAGTTATATATTTATTATAAATATTCCACTGAGTGGCATTTGATCCCGATAGTCTTGTGAGGCTGATATGTGATATACGTAAAGGAATTATTTAATATAATAACAACTATAATATGTAATATTGAAAATAATTTATTCATTCATTTTTTTGTCATCAATTTTCAATATTGATTTTCATGTTCGTAAGGTCGTGGGTTCGATCTCCACTTGAAGGGACGGATGGATTCTCATTTCTGCGCTAGGTTTCTTCCTACATTGCTGAATGCGGGACACAGCGAGAATTTTAGTAAAAAGCAAGTTTTTGCTTATATGTTTAGTGATTTTACTAATAACCTAAATTTTACAGATGGTAAAGCAATTACCATCTGGAATGAAATATATTGAAATAAATAAGATGGAATTTCGTGTTCAATAGCGAAACTAAACGCCGCTCTATGCCTCGACACCAGAGCAAACAAATAAAAATATATATTAATAATAAATAAATATCACTAGTCACACACATACACCACGACTGGCCTCAAGGACACTAAAAAGTTCACAAAGATTTAACTTTCATCCACTTTACAGTGTCCAAATATTTTTGTCAAACAGCCTTATCTACGAGTAACGTAGTGACGTGTGAACATCTTTATATTCAGTATTAAGTTTCATCTCTACATGTAGAGACTGTGATAAATAAGAAACGGCCAAGTGCGAGTCGTCGATATTCATAGTTCTGTAGTGACGAGTACAGAAGTACGGATATATGACGGCTTATTTTAATAGTAAGATACTACTAATATATCTTTTTACATGAAAATGTAAAAACAGACTCACACAACGAATCTATAAAGGTTCCAGTTAATATAAATGTTCCTATAAAGGTACCATTTGCCTAAGGAACCCTAAAAATTGCTACCCATCTTAAAACAAGCTACGCTCTGTCATATTATCAAGAGGCTTATCTTATTTAATCTTGGATTGTTAAAAAACTGCGATAACACCGTCAGAAATACTAAGTATAATAGGGAAAATTTAATTGGGTCTATGACGTAGGTTCCACCTAATCACACACACCTAAAAACACATGTATTTACGTTTTAATTTATTGTTATTATAAGTTTAGGCTGTATCCCACATATCTTAGGGTAGAAAGAGGAATCTGGTGTATGCAATGTAACAACTTACCCAGAGCTGAAATTTGGGATGTATTTAGGTTAGCGAAAGCAGGGTGAGAGGTTTTCTCGAAATTTCTGCAGTAACGGGAAAAAAAAGGATTTTCCATTTACCTCCTTGAGGGCCACAAGCAAAGTTGCGGGCGAAAACTAATAATATATGTTAGATAGTATATTTAACAGATAATATAATTATGCACTAATGTTACGTCACACATGACAAAGCGCCATTATTAATTCGTTTGACGGTTGACGTACTTACATGAGCTATCGATGTAAGCACTGTATTCTAGAAAATTATGTTTAATTAGTTAATGTGGGTAGTTAAACATGATAAGAAACTAGCTTCACATATAACAGCATAGACAGTAGAAGCCTAGCGTTCACAATCCATTCCCTATGTGCTAAAAAATTTCTAAAATTCTTTATCTTGTGAACAGAGCGAAAAATGGTATATATAGTCACACGAGTGGAAATCGAACCCAGAACCGCCGGATTTTATTGTTAAAATATAATCATAACATCATAGTTATCACTTACTTTTATTATACAAACACTAAACTGAACATGAAGTCATTTGGTATTTTTAGAAAGAAACAAAGCTAATAATAACAATAGAGCGATAACGTTCTTTAAATAACTCACTATTAAAACTATTTTTTATCATCGTCGTGGCGCAGTGGCGTGCAGCAGTAACGCGGTTATGGGTTCTATTTCCACTAAAAAATGTGGCGTTGAGTGCCACTACTCAACACGTTATGTCTCGATTGGTCAGGAAGTGGGGAACGTCTATAAAATCAAACTAAACGTGAATAAAAAAAAAATAATGATAATATTTTCTTATCTCTATTAGATTACTTAATTTTACTTTTTAACTACGATTAAATTTGCTTTATTTTATTTAACAAAAGAAAACTACATTTTTTATTCATTACTAATAATTTACCTCTAGAACTGAAATATTTGATATTTATTTGTTTTATATCTTGAATTACAATTTCATTTCGCTGATTCGAATACATATAAAATATGTCATAAAAACTGTCGACACAAAAACTACAACTGGATTGATCTAGCGATAGCGACGATAGCGTGACGGATGCGATGAAAGTCGAAGGAATGCTGTTATTTCGTTTAAAATTAATTTAATATGTAGCTAAATACCTTTGGGGGCCTATTAAAATTAATTAGCTTCACGCTCTATCCCGCATATAGTGTAAGCTTATAAAAATCCAGTGTTAAGCCACTCCACTCCCCACACATCACGATGTAATAACAATAAAATAATATAAAAACAGAGATTTCATATTAGTCATTTCATTATTTTATTGTTATCATAAACTGTATGTAATACTGCATCTTGTATACGTTTGGACGCCCATAGGTTTAGGTTTTGTCACTACAAATATACAGAGAATTGTTTCTCCAATCAATAGTGTTCTAACACTCGATTCTCTCGGCCCACTTTAACGTTAAGTTACATAAAAATGATATTTAAGTCACTAAGTTAATTCTGTAGAAAGGTTTGCAATTTCGACACTCCACATACATATTGTATCGATTAAAATACAATTCGTTAAGATCCAAATCTCGACTCGCAGCGCCTTGAACTACTTACGCATAGACGGCCTTTGCTTTTAAGTTAAACCCTCAAACTGCGTGAAGGTTTCACGACATTTATAATATTCTTTTACAAATAAAGAAGTTAATATTTGATGTTTTTTTTTATGAAATGTGCTTGGAAAAAATTTTGTAAATGTTTTATTGTTTTTTAAATTAATAATTTAAAAAAGGTTATTCACAATTGCCGTACAACAGGGTAGGCAGAAGGAACCTAAGGGTTATCGTACTCTATTCCAAGGAGCATTGTAATTACAACAGTATTTAAAAAACGATATATATTAGGTTCGATTTCTGCGCATTTCTCTATGAGAATGAATGTGTGGTTTTCATAGGGCGACTTCAAATACACAGATGCATGGACACCCATATCTCAAAAGCGACTTAGTTTTATGAAATTTAAAAATTAAAAATTGGTATGAAAGTTTTAGATTACGACTAATTTGTGGACCAATAAACATACACTTACAAAATATATCCATCATACCTAAATAGTACAGTAAGGTTCTGATCCTTATCATCACCACATCTTTCTTTAAAATCGGTAAAAATTGTCCAAAAACATATTTATTATTAACTCTACACACGTATAAATAATTTAAGGCTCTACCTTAAAGATAATTCAGTTTCAATTTCCTATTTGGTCACGCTATCTCGTTTATGGCACGAGTTCTTGACTAAATAATATAATGCTTATTTAAAGACATAATTTGCATTGAATCACTATGTAAACAGCTTGAATCATAGGACATAGAGATGTAGAGTATCTCTTGAATTTGCGAATACAAAAATATACGTATAATATGGCTTATATAGTTTCGTTTATATTGTGATGAGTGAGTTGGATTTCCACTAGGTGTTCTCAATATTTTTTCTCTCTCTAGTAACATAATAAAACGCTTGTTAACATGCTATTTTTACAAATGGTAGTGGGGAACGTAGTGTTTTAACATTACGTTTAACCTAATCTGGTATTCGGAAAATGCATACAAGTTGAAATTTTCACAAATAATTAAATAAATAATTAAAGGTGATCTTTTTTGAAAGCCTTTGTGCGCGGATCAGACTCGCACTTGGACGGTCTTAACTTACTTTAATTATTAAATACAACACTCCCGAAAACCAAATACTACAAAAATATTTTTGGTCTAGTGGTTTGGTCTTTGAATTGCGAACCCGCTGACAATCTGGGATGAAGGATCAGTGAATGAGTCACCGAGATATCTACTATTTATTAGGAACGGTTAAACAATCACCGTCTGTTTATCGTTACTTCGGCTGGTGAACGTGACATTATTGCAACGCTCTATGATAAAATGCTAACAAGTGTTACAGGTGGAGCCCGGGGACCTCGCTCAGGTCACCTCTGACGAAACCTCCATAAATATATTATACTTTGTAAGAATATAATAGAATACTTGGTGTTGTATTGTTTAACTACTGATTACAAAGTTCATCAAAAACTTATAAGCACTTGTTAAGTGACGCTGTATAACTTTACTTTATTAAAGTTTTATTTCAATTTATTACACGTCTTTAATATGTTGGTTAGTTAAATAATTGTTGCATATAAAACTATAATTATATGTGTGTATATATACTACAAAATAGGAACGTATCTCCGTAACGAGCTGTATCAGTTTCGATAACCTTTTAAGACCTGTCAGGTCAAATAGAGTTTAATTTAAATGATTTGTTATCACAGTCACAGTATAAACATAGATTACCTCTAGACCATCCAGTGAGCACGTTCCCGAGATATGCCACTTTGTAAACTGGGTCCGGCTCGCTGATGCGGACGCTGTTGGTACGACGGAGAAGCTTGCCCAAGCCACGAGAAAGGCGGTCTATAGCACGAGCTGTAAAATCCTTGCCAGAAGCTCCATCTGCCAAGCAAACCTCAGCTGGGAGGATCGACTTGCCCTCATACTCTCGATGGGCTATCAATTTTGGGATAGTCAATGGCAACTTCTTCCGTTCAGGAGTCAAAGTCTTCGCCTGATTAACACTGTACACGTTACAGTTCTTTCTGTAGTTCTGACTCTCTTTGGTTTGGTCTCCAGTCTTGGTTAAATCGGTCTGTGACTTCCCATTCAAATTTTCGCTCATGGAATTATTGTTAAGGGTGTCTGTGTGGCCATCGCTGTACCGACGCCCTGACCCCACACGTCGTTTAAATAGAGATGGATTTCTCAAGAGTATGCTAGTTTCGCTGGAACTCCTGTTTTTTAGTATATGAATCTTCTTGACTCGTGATACTGCGCAGTCGACCGCGTCCGTGCTGACCGTCCTTTCCGTCTTTCCCTCATCATCGAGGAAGCGAACTCTCAGTCCGTTAGATTTGCAATCGCTCAATGTTTTTTCTACATCTTGCAAACGATCTGGCTGACTTTTTGCAGCCGCGTCCATGCAATGGCGCTCGTTTTCACTCAACATACCTCGAGCCATTTTTACCATAAAAT
>JBAIZZ010000164.1:54426-194012 GCA_037355905.1 Heliconius aoede | reverse complement strand
TCAATTGGGATGTCATGTCATGCAATTGGAGTCTTGTAGCTGGCTACTCTTGGCTGGCAAATTAAAATGTCTTTTTCAATACTAATTAATAATTAAATTAAAATAATTAAGAGGATTAAAGCAAATATTTCATGTGGAGTCCTCCATGCAATAGGCATGATTTTTGTACCGCTTTCATATGTAATGTACGCATCCTTTCGAGCTCGAGTCCGACTCGCACTTGACCGGTTTTTTATAGTTAAAGGTGTAAATAATTTATAACAATTTTATAGAAACATTTTATTTAGTACTTTGTTTATATGTTACATACTTAATAATATTGTCACTAACAGTATACATGGCTCAGTTATAGTGCATTGTCAACTATTCATTAAAATTTCACAATAAAATTATTCCTTTTCCTTATTTGTACCAGCTTCACGTTGTATCCCGCACACAGCAGGGTAGGCAGAGGGAACCAAGTGTTAAGACACTCCGTTCCCCACTTTCTGCCGAATTCTGGAGGCATTGCGTGTTGAGTGGCAGATCTCAACGCCGCCTCGACACCAGAGCGAAGAAAAATGGAAATATAAACGTAAAGAAATATTTCACTTCCTCGAGTGGGAATTGAACTCACAACCGTCGCGTTTACGGGCGACACCCTACTATGGAATGAATTATTCCATAGTTCATTTAATAGCCACATATCATATGACTATACATTCATTTCTGTCGTAACACTCTTGTCAGAGCGGTCGTGGTCATTACAAAGTGACATTAGCGGCAGATGTTACACGCCTCACGAGCATTCGCCACTTATCTCTACTGGCTGAGAGCCTGGTACACTCATATGACTATACATAATTTTAATTAATTTGAAATATATGTTGAAACATTGTAAGGCATTAAACAAGAAGTTGAATTTGAATTCAATACGACCGACCCGAAGACGACAACATACAACATGTTAACACTGCACTACAACTACCCAAAACATCAATTAATATATACAAGATATAGTAGAAAAATATTTGCTAGTTTTCTATATTATAGAAATATTAGTACATACTACCTTTATGATAATTATATATACCGTCAATCTACATATATTTATTTGCTTATGGATACTATATACACTAAATATGTTAAGCATTGAAAATAATTAAAAAATAGATGATTGAGAATTCTTTTATAAAATTAGGTCATTTTTAACGTCACGCTGTATCACGCTGTATCCCGCACATAGCAGCGTAGGCAGAGAGAACCTGGAAACATTTGTGTTAAGACAATCCATTTCTAACTTTGCCACCTGAAGTCATTTTTAAATTTTACAAAATTAAATCAAATTATTATATCGAATTTAATATCAAGACCAGATCAAGGAAAACCTAAAACATCTTAGTAAAATGTAATAAAACATGTTGAGTTGAGTTCCGCCACTCGGCACGCATTGTCTCTATAATTAGGTGGGCAGTGGGAACGGTGTCCCGGTGTCTTAACACTAGGTTCCCTCTGCCCAACCAGCCTCATGGGGGATACATTGTGAATCTAGAAAAAAAAATAAGAAAAAAATATTCATAATAACCAATTAATTATTTATAGCATATGTTTCCATATAAATAGCAAAATTAAATTATGTTATATTCCTACTCCGACTTCACATTATTTATAAAACAGTGCTTATTCACTGTTAAAACAGTGTCTTTTTGTATTAATTGACTAAAAATATTATTGACAAACAATATATAGGTATAATAAAAATATACATGGAAGTGTATAATTTTTTTTTTTTTCGAATGGACTTAATTGCTGTTGACCTGGACTGGTCTTGACAGGAATCTGCATGCTCGTAGTAGGGCTTGGTTAGGCGCTTGCAGAATTCCTTTAACGACTCTAGTTCGAAATCTTTATGAAGGTCAGCGTTGCGTACGACCCCATGCAGAGGAATTTGTTTTGGACCCTCTGAAGAGGTCTATCTTGGTGTGTGCGAACACGACTCAAGCATAGGACATGATAGGGATGCAAGTTTTGTACAATGTCAGCTTGTTCCGAAGTGACATTTTACTCCGCTTGCAGACGAGTGGGTACAGCCTGCTCATGACGTATGTGGCCATGTTTTTGACATACGCTATGTGCGGCCAAATAAAAATATATATTGTTGCGGGTATTTATCAATGGAATTTTCGAAGACTTGTCTGTGTGTGCTAATTTCGAAACGGCTTAACAGATTTAAATACAGTTTTCACTAGTGTAATTTGGTAAACTTCCCTTAACATTTAATGTTTGTTTTATTACAATTGGTTAATAAATAAAAAATAATATCAATTTTAAGTATTTTTTAGTTCACCAAAATGTTTTATTACAATTTTTTTCTCTAATTCCTCATCCTCCACCGAATTCTGAAATCGTGGCGTGTCGAGCCCCGCTTTGCCACGTTATCTCAGTAATATCAGTAAAGTTTTTTACGAACGGGAATCGAACCCACAAGCTGTCGTAATAATTACGAAAATAACATAGATAATAAACATAATATATAGATAATAGTGAGGTAACATTGAAAAAGGGACAGAAATAAACAAAAACTTAATACTAAGGGGATTTAGCTCAAATATGTGCACAAATAAAAAAATATACCTTTATAAAGTATAAAACAAAATTGCTTTCAACAGATCATACATAAAACTGTAAATGGAACTTTAGCATGTACATATATGATTTTTTTGTATATGTGTAGCTTGTATGTATTTTATGTGTGTATGTCAGTGTGAATAATCAGCTCTGAGCCCAAACTCTGCCGCGTAGACGCCGGCCCACGAACTCGCACCACCCGCGACCGACACCGCCACTGCGCCGCTCGTGTCACTTGATGCTGAAAATATAATTCACACAATTTATTTACTTACTTACTTTCTTAACTTCACGCTATATTCCCAGCGGGGCAGTCAAAACAATCAAAATTTATTTAATTAAACAATTCAATTGATTTGATTCAGCTACACGTTATATTCCGTGAGAAGGGCAGGCAGAGGGAGCATAGTGTTAAAACACTCAATTCTCTAATTTCCGCCTTACTTCATGCGGCGGAACTCAACAGCGCGCTTTACCTCATTACCAGAGCAAGAAATGAAAATATTAATATTTTATTCCCCTAGGCGGAAATCGAACCCACAACCGTCGCATTTACAGTGGCACGCTTGTGCCTTTATGTGTTGTGTTGTAACAATCCCCAAAAGAATATACTACAATCATTAATTGATATAATACTTACAGTGTTGAGGTAGATGTTTGTGGGATGTCGCTGATGAAGGCTTTGTTTCTGGACTGCGGCTGCTTTTTATGTCTGCATCTTAAGTAAAGAAAAAATCATATTAAAATTACAAATCTTTACTAACATTATACAACTGAAGAGTTTGTTTGGTTAAGCCCCCTCATCTCAGGAAATGCTGATCCAAAATATAATAATGTTTTTGTATTGGATAGCACATTTATAGAGGGGAGACTGTCACTTTGATCAAAACACTGTGTACTGAATGTAAAGTTCATAATGTTATAAAATCTATTTTCGAATATCGAATTAAAATACAGTACGGTATTGTAGCGCAGCAGCAAAGGTTATGATGACCCTAAATTCCGCAGTTGCGGGTGAATTCATTATTTTCATTTTCTTACTCCACTCCAACATTCAACACGCATTCTGGCTAAAGATAACAACAAAAAAACAATACTTTAATATTAAAATAATATTAACGTTCACTAAATACCTGCAGGCGATGAATGTTGGGTTTGTGGCACAGCGCCACTCTGCTGTAAGTCTCGCCTTTGTGCCTGTGCTTTTAACAGCTTACTCATAGTATTTCGAGGAGTTGGGGGCGGCCTCTCAAGAGCACGACCATGCGCCACACCGGCATGCCTCTCCAACTGGGACCTGACTTCAAACCTCTCTGGGCAAAACGCACATCGGAACAGCTTTCTTCTAACACTGTTCACTATAGCACTGTCACCAACACCTGCACCAGCGTGAGCCCTGGCATGAGCTGCCAGATTATATCTCTCAGAGAATCGCTTCCCACATACTGCACATTCATGTCTCTTTTCTCCAGAATGCACTCTCTTATGACGTTTTAGATGGGACCGGGTCATCAAGGCCAACCCACATACGTCACACGCGTGGGGTTTGACTCCTGAGTGTGACAATTTGTGCATTTTGAATGACGATGTATGAATAAAGGATTTTCCACATAAATCGCACTGATAGTTCAATTTGCCTGTGTGGATGTTATTATGTCTTTGTAAGGCTCCCTTTGAGGGGAACAGTTTGTCGCACTCGTGGCACTTCCAGTCGCTGATGCCACGGTGCATGGCCACGTGCACGTCGCAGGCGCGCTTGTGCTTGTAGTGCGCGCCGCACACCTCGCATATGTACGGTGGCTTAGCATCTGAATGTTTTTGTTTGTGGTGTTCCAGGCGCACTGTAATGTAACACATGAAATATAAGGAAATTTCAAACTCACACTTTATATAATACAACATTCAAAAATATAATTACATTAATATTGAACTAAAATTATTAGAATTATTTGATGCAAGTGTCTATAATATTTTCTCTTACCCAAAAATATCTAACATGTCTACAGAATTCTATAGGAAATTGAGTAAATAAAGAAAAAATCTTCTAATGTTATTATGTCATATAATACCATGTCACCATTGTAACTCATTGGCACAAAGTGAGACTGTAAGAGTGATGTATGTAGATTCGATTCTCACCTAATATTGTTATATCTTCACTCTTGTCCCTAGACAAAGGGTGGCGTTGGCCACTGCCTCTTAACTCATAATGTATAAAAAATTCGACAGATTGATGAAGCATGAAGCTTGTTTTCTTTACTCACCCAATGAGGTATATTTAGCATTGCATTGATCACACTGATGAATAACTTTTGGGTCCTTTTTCTTCTTAACCGTACTATTCTTTCTACTTGTCCTAGTGCTCTGACTGAGCAGCTTACTTCGTTTATGTTTCCCATTACTCAGTTCGTCAGGCATGTAGGTGGAACTTTCATCATCATCGTCATAACCCTCTACTTCAACTATGTATGCACTATCTATCACATTGAAATTTTCACTTTGGTCTCTAAAAGGACAAAACCAAATGTTATTATAGTAGTTCTAGTTAGTCTATTTCTAAGGAAAAATTGGACATCTGGAAAATATTGTCCTGTTTTGAATTCAAATATTGCAAATTCAATTCTCTCTTAGGGGAGGGGAATCATCACTTCACGGGAATTAGTTTAAGTTCTCCTCTTTTCTTCACTCTGGCCGTGCTCTGCTTATAGCATGGTACAAGAGAGCAAAGAACCTAGTGTAAGACATTAGAGAACAATCATACATACATACAAACTAATAGTTTGTATGTATGACTATGAATAATAAATATATTTGTTTTTTTTTTTTAATTTCTGTAGATTCTATGAAAGTGTATATAGTCTTTCTTAAGTCTTTCCATAGGCACTGATAATTTAGCTTTAAAATATAATATTGAAACAATTTTTAAAATAAAAGGAAGTTTTCACTCAAATACCTGTCAGGTGATTCTTCTTTCTTAATTTTCTCAATATTTGTGGCTGAAGACAGAGTGTGAGAGAGTAGCATGTGAGCAGTGAGAGCCATTGCTCCCCCTGTCTCTCCATTGACATTGCACTCAGCACACTCCCATCTGAAAATATAATTTAAATTATTGTATAATTTTTCTTTTGGGTAAAGAATGAGAAAGAGTTTATTTCAATTCCCTCCCAATTTTTTGGGCAATTATTGAAAAAATTTAAAAGAGGAAGGGGAAGGAACATTCTCCATGAATACTGCTTGTTTGACTTTCTGGAAAACAAAAGTAGCAAATTATGTCAATTGTAGAGAAAAAATTCAATAACTACACCACAAAATACAAAGGAAGATTTAACAAGCACAGCATATTGAATAAGGATATATTAAATGATCAACAGAGAGAACAAAAAGATCAGACAAAATTTATTGAAGTATTATGACTGCACTAAGCTTATAGTATATGAATATAAAAAATCCCTTACAAAATATTTTTTATATTTTTTCTTTTATTTTTCAGTACTACTGGTATCCTATTTAATTAACATGTAGTTGAGCAGTTTATAATTGATATGTATTAGATAAAGATAAACATAAGCCAATATAGCTCAGATTTCTAATACAATAAAGAATAGTGTCTACATTGAGTTCCTATCTATATGTAGGACAAAGTTAAAAGCAAAAAAAAATTAATTAATAAATAAGGTATTACTAATATTAATAGTATTATTTGTAGTATGACATAAAAATATTTCAATTCTTACTTTTCATTGGACACATCAGCATTTTCTTTTCGCTTAACATCTGCAACTGATTTCTTTTTCCTTTTATCTAATTTCCTATATCTCTTCTTTTTAGTAAGTGACAGTGGTTCATCTTCTGAATCATTGTCAAATTTATTTTCTGTGAAAACTTCTGAGTTTTCATTTTTTATAGGTTCAAAAACAGCTGATGCTTGCACATTTTGTGATTCAAATAATGGATTCTTACTAATTAAAGACTGAAATTCTTCTTTTATCTTTAAATATTCGATTTCTGCATGCTCTAAAATATTAACTAGATTCAGGCACGTTTTACATAAAAATCCGCTACCATTTGTTGTTTTAGTTAAATCGGCTTGGGTAAATTTGCACAAATATTCGAATAACGTAGTGCCTGCAGCGGTAGTAGTTTTGTTTAGATCACAGTGTTCAGTAGTTCGGCTCAGGCACACCAAGCACTCTACGAATTCCAGTTTAACAATAATTTCTTCCTCTTCTTTAACACTCAACACACTATTATCTAAACATTTTTTCTCATCTGTACTACGATTCACTATACAAGCTTCGGTCATTTTGCTGATACTCAAGTGAGTGAAATAGAAGCATTACATACTGGGACAATTATGTGAAATATAGTTATAACAGTTACTATTGTATTTAATTAGATCCAGAGATAGGAAAAATAAAAAATAGCATTTGATAAGTCTGTATGACATTACAAATATGTGACATTTATTGCCACAGATAACTAATATACGGATTAATGATATATTCCATAATTGCATTTGTTAAATTATAGCATTGACATTGAAAAGAGCAACTGTTGACTTTATACGTTCATTCGACGCTTCAAATGTGCTTACAATAGTCTAATTACTTATTTTGCAAGGTACTTAGATTGTATGGAGTGCCACGGTAGTTGACAGTACGGTAGGTGAATTCTATTATAAGTTTAAAATAAACATAATGCAGTGCAGTTGTATACCAACGGTTAGATCATTAACAGATATTTTAGTATGGTTTTAATGTAGATAAACATTCCATACTTTGACAAAACTATCTACTTAATTATTCAGTTTACTGGAGAATTAAAAATTATTAAGAATTAAAAATTAAATTGGGTTTTTGTAGTGAAAAATATGAATAAATCAGCGGCAGAATGTACAAAAAAATCATACAAAAAAGTCAATTATGACAAGAATAAATGAACAAAAACTAGTAATAATTGAATTTATCAACCCTATTTCGTAGTGTGTTACTATTGCTACGCATACTGCACACTTTACTATAAATCAAATATGATTATTTATTAGTAGTCTGTGGTCAGTATGCGAAAAACGTTGGTGGTGGTGGTCGCGTCGTCGGTGGCTTTAAATATTTGTTTTGTCGCGGCAAAGCTAAATTAACCAGTGTTTGATACGATTTAAAATCATTTATTACATCAAAATACATAATTTAAAACTTAATCACCAAGTTTATATGAGAAAAGTGATTGTTAAATACTATTAGTGGAAATTTGAAAACATTGGAATTGGCAACCGATTATTTACATGTAAGTATTATTGTAAATATAGTGTTTCTTTTAATATTAATAATACGTAATGCTCACGAATATTATGTTGTTTACGTAACAATTCCTTAATATGTCAAAAAAAAATATATATGTAAGTTTATGTAGATTTTACCGACTTTAATATAGAAATATGTATATTTATTAATAATCTATTTTTGTTAAACTTAATTATTACGCAAGTTGAAGTATTGTTCATCTTCGTCTGGTGTATCCAAAGTTGCAAAAGCAAGAGATGTTTGTTCACGCTCCAGTGCAGTCGGCAGCCGGAGCCACCATTGCAGAAGTTGTATTTCTTACTATCACTGAACACGTTGTTTACTGTTGTAATTCAAAATATATATTTCAAGAATTTTACTGTATTGTATGGCTTAGAATCAAATAATATACTAAATAATATTGTGACTAAAATGTTAATTTATGTGTGGAATTGAGAAGACATTACTCACGAAAATCTCTTTTCGAGGACTAGATAATTTTTTAACTTATCAATTCACTTTTCATACTCGTACCTGTAACTGACAGCACACTATACTCTTTCAGTCCTACGTAAGCATGGAACAAATGGACTTAATGTTTAAGCTTTAAAAATACAAACGCAAATAACTTCTATACGAAAAAACAAATGTAACATTGAAAATGTACGTTTCATAATGACGGATTTATTTCGTAATTTGTGAATATTTTCTTGTGATGTAGATAATCGTAAGCTTATTATTTTTATTTCACGTCTATTATAATATATTGATGTGGTACTGTAACGCATTTAGTTTAACAAACGATGGTAGTGGATACAATTCTCATTAGACGAATATTTCTCCTGTTAGAGTTCTCTAGCACATAGGTTGGGCTTATAATCGCGATCTGAGATCGATCTCAGATTTGAGAGACGTTTATGAATACGGATAACGTCATAGGTGAATTCTATATTAGTTTGCCGGGTATTCGTTGTAATATCTGAGACTTATGTTGAGTTGCGGATCTGAACGCCGCACTTTGCCTCGGTACCAGAGACAGATTTCCTCGAGTGAGAATCGAACCCAGCACCTGTCGCCAACAATGACTGTGAAATTATAACTTTATATAAGTAAGTATTACTAAAAAGAAACTGGGTATATAAATTTATTCATAAACAATTTTAATAAATTTTGAATTTTTAACGTACAATAGAAAGTCTCTAAAACTTTCAATGACGCTGACATTCATAGAGAAGCAAATAAAATTGAAAAAAATCTTGGACAAATTAGGTAAGTACCGTATGTATTTGCATAATTAATTTTCCTCAATCAAAATAATTCATTTAAGTAATTCCGCGTCTTTCTCGTATAGCAGAGACGGCAGAGGAAGCTGAATGTAAAAACACTTAGTACCCCACTTTCCTAACGAATCTTGAAACGTTGCGTATTGATTGGCGGAACTCAACGCCATCGCCAACGGAAATAATTCTTTGCCCCGAGTGGGAATCGAACCTACAACCGCTGCGTTGACAGTCAGATATTGTGCCACGAAGACTTTACATATATAAAGTATAACATAAAAAAGTTTCGCTATGGCGTGTGCTGTTTGTAGGCGCTCTTATTATTTTCTCCGAGCATGGTGAGACTTATGTAGTTCATGGTGGTAGCCGTGACGCGTGACGGCAACAGGCAGACCTAGTTACGCTTTACTTATACAAGACATATAGAAATAAAAAAAACCTTTGAAATAAGTAGCTTTTTTATTAGCTTCATGTTGTATCCTGCACGTGCCAGGGTACGCAGAGAAAACCTGGAAACTTAGTACTAAGATACTCAGTTTCATTATTTCCCGCCTAAATATAATAGAATATAAACATTGCATTGGAAATTTAATATTTCATTTCTTTGCGTGGGAATCGAACTCACAACCTGTTGCGTTTACATACACACGGTACAGTACAGCAGTACTACTCAGAACTCAACGCCGCGCTTCTTTAAAATAGCTTTAATTTTTAAATCTTCGCTTTCTTAATAAATAAATAATCTTATACTGAAGAGTTTGCAGGAAGAGGTGTTTATAATAAAAACTATTTTAGACATTAGCCTCGATAGTTTTTTAAACGATAAGTAAATAGAATAATCGTGTACGCATTTTATATTAATAAATTATCAATAACTATTATAGGTTACGTCAAACATTGACTTTATAAAAGGTTTTTTTTAACCAGATATAATAAGTATAAATGTGTGAATTAGAAAATATGTAGATATTTTTTTTATTTTATGAATACAAAGTAACATTAAAATTTCTGCCGGCTAAGACGCACACCACGTCTAAAGGAAGTGGAACCTGTCGCACTCCACACATGAGTGGTTCGGGGTGGGACGAGGGTCGGCACGGATGCGTGTCAGTGGTTACACTAAAATATAGCTGGCTAACTGTTAATATTTAAATTACACTCTTGATGACACTTCTACGCTAATACTACAAAGCCGAAGTGACCTGGTACCGCACTAATCTCAGGAACTAGTAGTACGAAATGGAAAGTTCTTTTGCGCTAGAAAAAATATTTGTCTATAGAGGAATATATTACGTCACGTTAATAGTACTACTTAAATATAATACAAAACTCATAGTTATCTGTGTTTGTTTTCTGAACGCCTCTATACAGATACAGAAGTCAAATATTAGTGAAATTTTCTTGTCCCTTTTATTGTAATGAATATGTGAAAAAAATTATTTAATTAATTTATTTTGCATATTTACAGAATGCTTAATTTATAAAAGTGGCGTTGAGTTCCGTCACTCAACAGGTAATGTAGGAAACGGAAGTTTCTTAGTGACAACGGAGAGAGGTTCCTAGGTTCCTGAAGTTTAAAAAAATGCAAAAAAAAACTAATAAATTCGTATAATGCTACAATTGTTAACAATACAATTAGATGATATATATAATATAATAAAAATAATATATTATTTGTATTATATTCTTAAATAAATAAATAACGTGCAGTGAATAAACTAGTTTCCAAGTAATATCTTTATACATTTTTTGTATACATACATGACTTTATATTAAATATTTTTTGCACACACATATTATATTTTATAAATATAATATTTATTGTATCTGTATATATACGAGTGTAGTATGTGAGCTCGTGACTGGCAAGTGGCAAGTGGCAGGCGGTGACCGCGTTGCTCGCTCCGCCGCTGCCTCAACTGGCTCGGAACCACTTCACTGTTATATTTCGCGGCTGCCAAGGTGCCATATATACAACTACATATATATATATATATATATATTTAGGATGGGCAGAGAGAACCTAGTGTTGTGACACTGCGCTTACAATTGCTGTAATGTAGGCTAGTAGTGAGCACAGTATCATGACGTATTTTCCGTTTATTTTTTGGTAAAGACATTGCGTACGGAGTTGCAAATACAAATATTGTGCAAACAAATGCTTTAACTATTCTAAAATGTATAATAAAAAACAGCAGAAATCAATATTCATTTAATATTAATAGATTATGGCGCGTCACACGTATATTATAGTGAAAACAGTACTGATAAAGTGGCAAACCGAGGCCAACACGGGACATCGTTGTGGGTTTGGTTCCCACAATTTACGATTCTTTGCCGCAGCCAGACGAAGCGCGGCGTTGATCTCCGCAAGTCTTGACGCTAGATTCTTTCTGCCTATCCCGTTTTGCGGGAAACTGTCAATTTTAACCGACAAGGTTGCCCCGTCAGCTGCAGTCAGAACCACGGTGTTCAAACAATGCTCGTTACATGTAAATGACTGGAAAGAAAGCGAAATTAGCGGCGCTGCGATTTTGATATTTTTTTCCGCTTTCTAAATATGCGATGACTTCAGTGCTAGGAAGGTCTCTGTTTGCGGACCGTTCAGTTTTTGACTATAGGTTTCTTTATATTTGGTAATATATAAAAAAGTTAAATATAAGAAAAAAATCAAAATTGTACAGTTTATTATACAAAACTCCTCCGTTACTAAGTAACTGCCAGATATAACGCTTGGCAAGTTGAAGTCTGGTATATACTCGTATGTCTCCTATATGTATGTACATAGGGTGCTTTGTTGAGTTCCGCTTCCGCTTTGGATTCGACGAAAACTGGTAAACCAATAGGTTCCGAGGTTCTTTCTGTCTACCCTACTTTGTGTGGAATGCAGCGTGAAGCTAAATAACATACATAGGGGGCTTAGCGAGGGTAAGACCAAGGGTGCTCTCGTAATTCCATATTTATAAATTGCTCTCACGTCTGATCGATCTTAAATTGCCGTTTTTTTTCGCAAATATATAATTATAAATTAAAAATTTCTCTAAATTCTTACGGACATATATATATTAAAATATATATTCCTTAGGTACAATATATTTAATAGCTATTGACCATAAATCTAATACTTGTCGTAATTGATAGCCGATAAATTGCGATACATATTCGTGCATGTATGACCAATTACAGTTCAAAAGAGTGAGTTTGACTCTTGATTCTTTCTAATTATTATATTTCTATTAATCTCTTGTTATCTTCACTGTATCCCGCCCTCAGCAGAGTAGACAGAGGGGACCTAGTGTTCCCAACACTCCATTCCTCATTTTCCCCCGATTTCTGGAGGCACTGCGTAGAGGCGTGTTCAGTGGCGGAAATCAATCTGTTACGTTTACAGTCACACGCTTGTGCCCTTACGCCACGTTTTGTCAATTTTTATTGTATGTTTAAACAACAAGTAAAGTGAGTGATATTTTTAAAATATTCTTCTATTTAATAACATTACAAATAAAAAAGAAATGCAAGATGTAGTGAAGGGGAAACAAAAATATTTACATATTATCTATTATTACTAATTTAAATTTGTTACAGTAAATCCACACAGCGTCTCCAGGTGGCAAGTGGCAAGTGGCAGGTGGTCCGGCATGCGCACCGAGCGGTAGCAGCATGGCCGCGCCGCTGCTGTGGCTGGCGGCGCTCGCGCTCGCCGCGACGCCGACGCGTGCGCAAGGTGGGTTTAGCAAGGAGATCACTTTCTTAAATTATAACATATAAATAGTAATATCTAATAGACTATATTATTAGTAGCAATATATTATTTTACCATTTTTCAATTAAAGAACGCACAGGTGAACGCAACATGATCTTCAGGTTCCTTTATATGTCTGGTATTTTTTCATCAGGCAGTCTATTTTTATGCTCCTCGCCCCGCTCAACAAGGAGAGACGGAGGATACAATTTTCAAAGAGTATATAATTAAATTACGAAAATAAATATAAGCGACATAGAGGCTCTCCCTTATTAAAGTATAAAACGAAATAAAACTAAATTTTGCAATAGTCAATATAAAACGGTCCGTTAACAGACAACCGGACAGCATAACGAGCTGTTTGTTTGTTGGCCGTCTATTGTTCTAGCGCCGGTTGCGAGGTAGCTCACAAAAAGTACTGAATGTTATTTAACTGTTATTTGACAATTTACCCGCCTACGTTTAGAAATAGCTAATGTTTTCATTATAATTGTTTAATCATCTCAAGCAATGAGTCTACTTAATGGCGCCGAGACTGTCACGCTGAGCTTTTCTACTTGTTTCGAAGTCATGCGGAGAGATCTTAACACTAGGTTGTCTCTGTATTCTTCTGAAACTAAAAAAATGTAGCTATATAATCACATAGAATACTCTAAACTACTTTGAACTTAATATTTAAATACATATGTCCCCATTGATTTCCTTTGACCTTTGCACTTATTAGAAATAGAAAACATTACCCCACATTAAACAGAAATGAATCCTCTACAATTAACACACAGTATAGCGCGCAATCACAGCTATCGCGACCCTCGGGGGTGGTCGGACGTTCACACCACTTGAATGAGGTCAACTTGCCATTTCTTAGTACGATGTATCGAGTTACGTTTACTTGAGGAGTTGGGGAAATGCAGTGGATATTATTTTAGTTTTATTAGATTTTTGCTAAGTTAGTTATATTATGTTCTCTTTTTCTAAATATATAATATTTAAAAAGGGTTATTATATTATATTTTAAGGGAATAATACTGTAATTTATGATATATAATGCTTTTTGTATTCTATGAAATTATTTATTAGGACAAAACGCAGCTTTTAGTTTCACCCCACAAGACGCAGCGTCTCTAAAGTTAGTCGCTGCCCGGGGAACGGAGGCTCGCTCTGTTTACACTCTGCTACGAGTATGCGTGGCCGAGTGTCACTTTGTATAAAACAGTTAAATACATTATTCGCAATACAAACATCGCAATGTTAACGCGACAGATTGTGAGTTTGACTCCTTTTCGAGGAAGATGAGTGCCGCCACTCAACACGCAATGACTCCAGGATTCGGCGGAAAGTGGGAACGAATTGGACAGTGTATTAATGGGAACGGTGTAGTGTCTTAAAACTAGGTGTAGATACCCAGATTCCGTCTACTCGCCTTGCTATGTGCGGGATACAGCGTAAAGCAATAAAAAAATATTTAATTTGTACCTCACTTATTTAAAAAATATATGCCGTCTGTTTTTATAATAATTATTATACATTTAGTTGTATGGTACATCTCCCTATTTTACTATTTCTTTTTAAATTCTATAACCCTTAACAGTTCAGTAATTTAAAACATAATTTGTTAATTGAGAGCTCGTTCATAATGAACACTGCGCTATAGGCTATAGCGTTTGACCGTATGTACTCGTAGTACTCGTACACTGCGCTGCCACAGTTAACAACACATTTGCATATTGAAACTTTTTCATGTTTTATTTACTATGTAATATACATTTTATCGTATCATATCTGTGCTTTAACTTTAGTGTTATTGTTTTCATTTAAATTAGAGAAGAAATGGAACCAAATGGAAATCGAATTCGCAAACGTCGTGTTTACAGTCAAAGAAACCTTAGTACGCTATCGTCAATAATTATGTTTGTATATTGTATAATAAAGGAATTAAAATGATACCTTAGAGTCAAATTTCGCTATCAAATGCGACCACTGTCTAACCACAGTTCGCGGAAATGTTATAAAGATAGAAAACCTACTGTAATCCACGTGGTTCCGGCCAACGAGTACAATACAAATACTATGAATCCAAAGCCTCGTAGAGTCGTATAGAGTCTTGGTAAGTGACGATTAACCGCTTTCAAGAGGTTAACAATGTCTTAGTGCATTCTTAATAAGATTTTCTTAACGGTGTCGTCGTGTCTTCGCTTGTAAGTCACTTTGCAGATTTTTTTATAGGGATTTACAAAATAAAATAAATAGTACGTTAAAATTATTCGTAATACATATTATATATATATATATAATACATATTATAATTTGCTATACTAATGAGATATAGACATTTCATGAAATTCAGTGACAAAATTCTTTATTATTTCTATTTCCCCACAGCCAGTAGACAAACCAGATAGACAGATAAAAAGTAATATATGCTCATATAAAATAATTTAAAACCTAATAAACATTTTCTAAATATAATTTGCAATAGGATGCAAGGACGCAAGCGTTTATATAATTACAATTACTTTTAAACGTTAGATATCTACGACGTTGGCTGAACTCCATATTAAGGGATTGAATGGGCATATCCTCTTATTAAATTGATTTATATTATTTTACGTACTAACATACATATTATAACATACATATTAGTTATTTTCACGTCTTCTTGTGCTAATAGCAGAAGAAGAAAGATCCCAGCGCAAGTGTCAGAAGGCAGAAACGCCACACTTTACTTTTTAATATAAAGTCTATGGTAAGCAGAGGAGAAATGATAATAAATATTTATTTTGAGTGGGAATCTAACCTGCGCCCTATGAATTTTTCATCATCAAAAGTTTTTTTTTCGTCTATTTTATCACCGGTGATAGGGAATGCCGATTTGCTTCATTAAATATTGCACTATAACAATTTACATCAATGTACGTAACATTGTTTGTGTGCGTATAATTATCTTTAATAATATTTAATAATATAGTTTCGCTGCGTACGCGCAGAGAATTGTGTAATAAAGAATAATAATAAATATTGTCTTCCTTTAATAATATTTAATTTTTTTATGCGGGTTTTTATGCCTATAATTATTTAATGTGGGTAAAAACTTTCATAATAAATGGTTTCGAATGTGTTCATACTTCATTTTTTGTTAATTTGTAATGTTTTATATATTGTATTGTAGTTTTATATAAATATATATATATATATATATAAATCGATGCTTTCGATTCAGATTTGAGGCTTCTAAAGAGAAAGTTATAAACCACTTAGTTTTCCTTTCTAGACACACAGATGAGTGTTCGCAAGTTCGCAGTTGTGGGTTCGATTCACACTCGGGAATCGAACCCATTCGAAGGAATTCTTTTTAATATCTCCTCTCTGATAATAAGACAAAACGTTAAGTTAGAAACACTAAAGAAATAATATAAAAACAATTGAATAAAATATCACCAAATTATACATAGATTTATTAAGATTTCCTCGAATATCGTTAATTACGCCCGGTGATTAGACGCCGGAAGTGCATTGTTTTGAGGATATGAGCCATCACGCGTGAGTTGCCTGTACCTCGAATACTACAGTACTACTGTACAAGTGCAAACCTCAGTTAAAATTACAAATACTACAGTTGGCCGAAGTTATGTCTAAAAATTATGAATGTCTTGTCAAGGTCGATCTAATATTGTAGTTCGTTATGCTGTTTTTTTATAAAAACTTGGTTTAATTTTGAAGCCAGATGTGGCGCAGAGACACAAAGTGTGACTGACTGTAAACGCGACTGATTGTGGGTTCGATCCATCTAGGAATTGAAATATTTATTGAAATTTATTATTTTCATTTCACTCAACACACAATGCCTCCAGAATTCGTCAAAAAATAAATTTTAAATAAAATTATAATAATTTCACGAGTATTCCGGTTTTCACTATCGTAGATAATAAGTTATAACTCAGAACCATACCACTAAGTAAATTTAGTTTGTTAGTCTCGCCCTAATATGGTAATTTGTTCCGTTTTGATTATTCTTCAAATTCTGTTGCATCATTCGTTGACCGAAATCGAACCCCGATCTTCCGCAACTAATTCGCGAGAAGAATTTCAACGAAATAGTAATCGATCTGTATTTTGATAATTTAGTTCCAGCGCAACGACTGTGAAATAATCTAATCGTACAAATGTAGCTTCACATTTTTCTGCTAACCGAATTGATATGTAGAGGAGAGCCTAGGGTTAAGACACTCCATTCTGCACTCTCCTCAAAATTTTGATTAAATTGAACTCTACGCTTGACTACCAGGGCGGGAATATGAAAATACATCTTTTAGCTTCACGGTGTATCTCACACAGAAGGGTAGGCAAAGGAATCTGGTAATCTATTGCTAAGACACTCCGATACTACCGTGCACCATTTTCCGCCGCATAGAAGTTAGCTGGAGGCTGTAGATCGCTGCGCAAATTATATTTTTGGGGCTTTTCTTACTTCTAATTATTTTGTTTCTAACAAAGTAGCGGTCACAACTCATCGGCCGTACTATACTTGTAAGTCCGGGATAGTTTGTCAGGGGCGGAAGCACGCTCGGTGGCTTGCGACCCCGCAACGCCGTTGTCCGCCGATCACCGGTTCTACCCCAATTTCCATTTAAAATTTTACTCTATAGTGACACTAAGGTCGTGTCTGTCTAAATTTGGAGATCGCAGGTGGAATATCAGTCATGAGTAATATGCTTAAAATATGTATGTCTTGTTATAAATTATGTGGCGTTAGTTTACGCGTGTTGTCTATGTCACTTAAATGATATGTCAATTAATAAGACTTGTGGTAAAATTTCCTCTCTAAACTCACATTATAAAATAACATTCTAAAATCTATTTAATACACATGTTTATTTAATTCAAAATATGTTACTTTCAAATTAATTATATCTGGTAGCTACTATACTATATTTATTTTTTTATGATTCTGTTTTCTATAAAATAATGACAGCGAGTCTCTTGCATTCAAATTCAGTTACCACCTACTTCACATCCTCAGCACCATGATTTAGACGTCAATTGAAGTAAGAAATTATAGCATTTGATAACTACACATCGGAAGTTACGTCGGCGATTCGATTGTTAGACAACGGCCTCAAAGTGATAGTGGACGGCGGTACCAAAAATAAAAATCTTATTTTATTTTGTATTTGTATGAAATACAGTTGTATAATTTGTCTTAGTTTCCGTATTTAAATTGCAAAACCGTTGCTAGAGCTACTATAACTTTTTCTGCTTCTTCAACTTGTTGCCTAGTTAGCATTATTGTTCTTCTTTGCTTTGCTATGTAGAGATAACGTTTTTTGATAAATAAACTGTTCTAGACAAGGAATATTTCAACTTAAACCAGTAGTGTTTGAGAATAGCGCGTTCACTCACTCCTAATATCCACACTACCAAAGGATTGTCAGTGTAATAAAGAAATTAACAAAAAATTAGTATAAATTAATGGGCCCAGTTCCGCTGGCATGATTTCATGATTCACCGCCAAACCGTGCGTTGATAATCTATTGTTAATTTTCTACTGTAGGTTACATTGCAGATTGCTGCTTTATCCTTATCTAGCGGATTTTAATGCAGTTTTCACTAATAAACAAAATTGATTCAAGAAGTTTGTTTATATTGAATGTCCAAGCGGGCAAAATCGCGAGCGAAACACTAGTATTACAATATATTTTAATACATATCTGATGGGCGGGCTAACATCGGGATGACTGAATGTGTACTAAACTATCTTTAGTCTTCTGGTAAACGAGGCACTGACATTTCATTTCCTCCAGTAGGAATCGAACCAACAATCTGTCCTGCTTACGGTCAACATCTGTGCCTTTGCGCCACTACTGGCCTAACGTTTTTTCTGTTACAGTAAATTTGTTTCATTTAAATGTGACTAATTACGCACAGAATGAAAAGCACAGCTTATAGAAACCCTGATTTCTATAAAGTCGTTCTTCACAGTCGTTGGTTGTCAGTCATGTCCAGTAATATCTATTGGAGGTTATGTCTCATAAATTAACGCCATTTTGAATTTGAAATCGACCGGAAGTTGCGAGGGGAGCATATGATGATACCATCTACAGTCTACACACCTGCTTTTAGTTGTATATTTGATTTAAATTTACCTTATTTACTTATTAATTTATTAAAAACAAACCTAATTAAGTTCTTAAAAATTTCTAGCAGGATAAGTATAGGAAATTGCACTGGCCTTTAATGATTATTGAAAATAGCTTTAAAATTTTTTAAGTGAACCTGACTTTACTATCGTATTTAAAAGCACGTTTTAATATATATTTTTAAAAATAAAATTGTATAGATATTGGATATATTGTCTACATATGCTTAGAATCGAGTCGGCCAACCAATGTTCTAAATATTACAAAATTACCAAATGATATACCATCACTTAAATATTTTATTTTATTTTTTTATACCACGTAATCTATTTCCTTTATAATTAATATCCTTCGCCGTAAGTAATATGTGAAATGTACAGGTTCTACGCCCACACCAGCGCTCGCTGCTATAGCTCTCTCCATCCGTTCCCGGGGTGAGTCTCTGTATGGGATGTCTGTGCCTTAGACAGCATTGTAGTACTGTTTTTGTATGTTTGCATGATCACTATCACGGTCACTATCACACCTGCATATGTTACCACTGATTTAATTATTGTTTAATGCAATTCTTTCACTGCGATACGTTGTTTTACGTTGTTGTAGAGTTTTACCATGTAGGAATGGCAAAGATCAAAAACAATATATTTTCCAAATATTATACCTATCTATTAGACCGAAGTGTTCGCTCCACAGATATGCTCCATCGGCTGTATACGTGTTCTTACAATACTCGGGAGAACGCTAACGCTTCAATTTCTATCGTTGGTTTGATTATGACAATTCTAAGTTAAAATCCGCATTAATTCGGGATACGCCATTCGCAACATCTTACTTAGGACTGTAGGTATAACTACTACGTAGGCCATCTATGGTCTTCATCATCAGTTCCACGTCATCATAGAAAGTATCGAAAACAAACGCCACGATTCATTATAAAAATACTCTAATCCTTTTAAATACGCCTATGAAATTTAATGAGTTTCCTCAATTTCTCCAGGATCCCATCATCAGATTTTGCCGTAGTTACCATGAGACGACCTGTAAGATATACCCTTCCAAATAAAAAAAATATCCATATCGGTTTTGGGCTCATATATATATTAGTACCTATTTGATAGTAGGTACTGTCGTTAAGTAGTATCTCGCGCCTCCATAGGTCACGGGAAAGTAAATTACAACTATTATTATAATAATGCTGAATTAACTGCGATTTGCTTTCTTATTTAGTTTATTTGACCGCAATAAACTATGTAATTTGCCAATTTTAATTCAATTATGCTTGTGTCTACTATACTTAGATCCTTATTTGAGGAATGAGTCATCCCTCAAATAAGGATCGCACCATAATATTAAAATGATTTTATTTTCTCACCCTGGTAGACAAATCGCGGCGTTGACATCTGCAACAAAGCTGAGTGTTTTATCATTACGTTCATCTATCTCCCCGTCTGTTTTAGTAGTAGCGAGATAGTTGTTAGTTCAAATTTTACTTAGGGAAATTTTCAATACAATATTTTCATTTATCCCTTCTGCCTATTTTTCAAGCGAACAACGAAGGATGTCCTATTTCATAAAAAAAAGGAAAACCAGGAACATTCAATGATCTTGTCTGTCCACAGTGACAGATCATAAAAGGCATAAAGAACAAATCACGTTGCGCACGCGGCGGCATTTTAATTAAAACACCGGCGCCAACGCTTTTAATTGATCGCACTAGTTTTTTGCGCAATTACTTTTTTTATGCTCTGAAAGCGACACGCGTGCTCGCTGCGTTAGGTTTCGGAGATATAGCGTGCCAATCATACTTATCATGGTTATTGCTGAACTGACCTAACACAAAAATATTTATTAGTTTATAATGGTTTAAGAAAGCAGTGAACTTTTGAAATAATTACAGTGTTAGAAGTTTACAATTTTTTATGTTTTTGAATTAGTACCTACTACTTATTGACTGTCAAAATATATAAAAATCCAATTTAAAATCATATGTCAGAAAAATCTGAATTCCACCCATAGGTTTGTTTGCGTAGTCTGATTTGTTGGTAGGACTTTTTTAGCCTTTCCCTTTTTCCGGATATAGGGAGCGTAGTGATGTAACAAAATTGTACATTTTATTTGTTAATAAATATCTTTATCTTATCTTTAATTTTATTTCATTTTTCATCATAAACATTCACTGCTCGTTAAGTTTTTTCTGCTTGAGAGGTGATTCCACCCCCAGAGGGTTCTTAGCCAAGAAAATACATTCAGCTGTATAAAGAGTTTCAGCCTTTTTGTAGTTGTTTGTTTACTCATTGGATTTTTTTTATGTCTGGGGTTTTTAACTATCACTTATCCTCTTAACTAATTACTGTGTGTGCTTTGTAGTATCTCCATTACGTCAAGATCTCTTCAATGATTAAATACTAAATTGTATATAATATTCCTCCAGCTTCCCATCACCGTCCATCATCATTATTATTTGTTTGTTTATCGAACATCTTTAATTACACGTTTTGCATTACACAGGTGCTATTGTCTTTCAAAGATCGAGATTTCGTCGTCTATGTGTTGTTTCGTCTCAAGTGACTCTGCACATTATTTGAGAATTCTCACATTTACTTATTCCTAGTAATACCTCCGAATACCTACGAGCACTTGGTTGTTTACTCTTCGAATAGTCTACACTAAAATATTATTGCAACCACATAACATGTCTTACATGTAATGTAATAAACCCAATGTAACACTACTATTAGTAAATATTATTAATAGGAAATTATATATATATTTTTTTAATTTTGAAGTCATTAGTCGACCTGCTTTCAAAGCTATTAGAATTATTGACGGCCGTTCATAACAATGTCTGTGAAACGATTGATATCGTGACTCGGTCATATATCAGTTTCTTTTATTCATTTCATTTTTTTATTGCCCTAAATTTATGATTATTTCTATTATTATAGTTGAATATTGGCGTGAAACTTTTTAGACGTTATGTAGAAAGAGTTACAAAGTATGCAATTTCACTCTTAGAGCAACCTGCAATCTTGCACAGGAACGTCTGTAGATATAATTTAGTATTATGTACTTGTTCTGTGCAATTACTGATGCATTACGTTTAGAAATAGAAAGGTATAGTCAATTTGAGGCATTGCGGCGCACTTGGAATCTCTTGGTTGTTGGTTCAATCCCCTCTGGTAGATAAAACGCGGCGTTGAGTGTCGCCGATCAATATGCAATGCCTTTAATTCGGCTGAAAATGAGGAATAGAAGTGTCTCAACACTAAATTCCCAGGTTCTCTCCGCCCACCTACCTGTGTACCTGTGTACCTGGGCGGTGTACAGGTGAAGCTAAAAAAATATATTTATAAATGCAATTTTCAGCTATCCAAGATAGTCGGTGCTATTTGATGAACGGCGGAGCGGTGGAGAACTTCTTCATTAGTGAAGATACACCAGTTGGCAGTATTATAGGTGGGTAGTGAAATTATGGTGACATATTTTCAGATTATTCTTTACTTGTGTATTGTTTTTTATATTGTTAAGTAAAAGTAATCAAAACAATCAAATGTCACCACTGTATCTAAACAAAGTTTAAAGAAAGAAAAACGAATCCACAACATAGACTTCAAATTTAAGAACAGATTAAGATGCAATCTTGCACAGGCCTTATTTTCAGTCTGAATGTAAATTTTTCGTTATAGGTTCGATTTCCACTACGGGAAATGATTTTTTTATCATTTTCTCGTTCTGGTAATAAGTCAAAGCGCGACAGTGAGTTCCGCGACTCAAGACACAATAGTTCGATCGAGACTTCCTCCAGCTATCCTGCTATATGCATTATATAGCGTGAAGGTGGAAAAAGAATAAAATCAAAGCTTTTGCACACAGGCACATTAAGTGTAAATGGTGATCCAAATGAGTTAACCGGTGACATATCTCTTCGCATCCAAGAGAAGAACCCCGCGGTCGCCCTCGCCACCGGTAGTAAGAATTTGACTCTCACGAGGGCACTAGATAGGGAGGAACAGCTTGGGCCTTCTAGTGTATATGTCAACATACGGTGTGACAGACGACATACGTCTGATCCGGTAAGGTTTTGTCTAGTTTTTAATTAATGTTGGAAATGTTTGATAAGAGTTTAGTAAAATAATTGTATGTCTTTCTGTGTTTTGTAAATGCAAAAAATTTTTTTAGACTTTTAAAGTATTATTCCACAAAAAGGAAAGAAACAAACTCTTTTTTAGAAAACATATAAAAATAATGTAACGACGACGGCAACGGAACGTTGGGACTTCCTTTCCATGAGGCGCGGGTTCAAATGTCGCTATCCTGTGAGAGATAAATTGAAGATAATTATACGTACTCGTACACTAATATTATTATTTTAATACAAATAATGTTTTTGTATTAAATAATCCGTTTATTGAGAAATGCTACATGGTATATTGTACCAAGTCGAAGTCACTCTGCAGTGAGAGTTATTTCAGGCACACATACGTGAGTACTTCCAAGTAATGGACATGGTGTTTCATGGTAAATCCAGAGTTTCATAATCCCGACATCGGTCCGCGTGTACGACGTGAACGACAACGCGCCGGCGTGGCGCGGGGCGCCGTACCGCGCGCGCGTGTCGGAGCTGTCGGCGGTGGGCACGCGCGTGCTATCGGCGGCGGCGACCGACCCCGACCAGGGCCAGCACGGCACCGTGCGGTACGCGGTGCTGCCGGGGCCGGGGAGTGTGAGTGCTCTTAAATGTTCAATATGTCTCTTACATGTTCATACACTGATGCAGAAGGATATTCTATTGTACCTTGATGGCGTCTCTTGCAATATTTAAAAAGAACTAATATAGTTTATTGATTGATTTAACAAATGAGGGATACGTACTAACTGAAACAAGGTTGGCAGAAACAATCCAAGAATCAATTCACCTACAGCACACACCTTATGAAACTTACAAAATTAATATTATAATCGAAATACAACCTTCTTGCTTACCATGTCATTCTGTTTAAAGTTGAATACTGTATCTCGCGCATAACAGGGTAGCCAGAAGCAATCTAATGATAAGACACTACGTTCCCATTAAAACACTTCTGTACAACACTACCAGACTGCACCTCTCTCATCCTCTTATTAGTTAAAAGGGTTTAATTATTATTTGGAGAAGGAATATTGCTAATTGTCATTTATTACTTTTTAAAATCTCTATTGCGGTACAATAAAATAGCGTCGGACTATAAACAATTTTTTTTAATAAACACAATTTATAAATTTTATTTCTATTTGTGACATCGATTAGACTTTATTTTTGTTTCCTTAGTAAAAGAAAACAGCGTAACTTTTTCTGTAATTTGACATGAAAAGTACTTGCAATAATCTAATTTAATAAAGAACATTTCAACTCCAGGAATACGTAGCGTTCGCCAGCGAGCTCGACAGTACAATAATCATCCGCCGCCCCCTAGACTACGAGACACTGCGAGCCTTCACAGTGCGCCTGCGGGCCCAGGACGGCGGCTCGCCCCCGCTCCACAACGACACCACGCTGACCGTGGAGGTGCTGGACGCGGACGACCAGAACCCCAAATTCACGCACGACCACTATACGGTCGTGGTGAGCAGGGATGTGGAAGATGTAAGGAAGCTTTTTTAGATTTCACGCTCTGTCCCGCACTATGAAAGATAGTTGGAACGAGAGTAGAGAACTTAGTTTTAAGGCACGCGGGTTCTTGTTTACCTTCAAAAATTCCAAATATGAAATATTGAGTACAGCGATTTACTTCGAGTCATGTCTGAGTGATGAAATGAAAATAACACAACCGTCACGTTTACAGTTAAAGTTTAACGCTATCCCACTGCAATTAAGCTGAGCTTTTTAATTTTTAACTGATAAATCAAACAACTACAACAGTTTTATGTAAAATTGTATTTTGGAAATGATTTTGCGTTGCAAATATTTAACTAAATATACATGTATTACTTTTCCTCGCAAGAAAATCTAACCAGGAACCCATAATTTAATTCAGCACCACTTTCCAAAGATTGATAATTTTTTGTAAATAAATTAAAAACTTATATGAATAATTGAAGTAATTAGGTCTATAAGTTTTTAACTCAGGACTTGTAAATGAAATAACAATTTTCATTTGTCTAAGTACAGACATTACATGCTTCTGTAAGCATACATACATAAATTACCTTTTTTATTAATTCCTATTTTATAAATCTACTATGAACCCAATAATAAAGAAAATACTAAAAATGTAAAAGAATAAGTATATTATTTAGGTTAATACATCTTGTCAATAGATGGCGCTGATTACTCCATTTCAAGGTTTATCAAAAATATAAAGTGTGAATTATAAAATGAAGAGTGGTTAAATGGATAAAACATACTAATTGTAATACATTTTGAAGTTTCTTTTAATCCTTAGTCCTTTTATAACACGCTGTAATTACAGGGGTCCATCCTGACCCCGACCCCCGGCCCCGTGCACGCGGAGGACCAGGACGCGGGTATCGCGGCCCCCGTGCGCTATAGCGTGACGGGCGAGGGTACAGCACTGGTGCGCGTGAACCCCGATAGCGGCGTTCTGAGTGCTACTGCGGGATTGCTGGAGCGCGACGGGTTTGACTACACTGTTGTGCTTAAGGTTTGAATATAATAGGTTTTTCTTATTTCCCTAGTTGAACACACGACCATCGCGCTTTCAGTCAGACGCTCCCCCACTGTGAGGACAGTCTCAATGATATAAAATCTAATTAATAATATAATATACAACATTTCATATTACAGGCAACACAAGTAGACAATCCTGACCGCTATGCACTAGCAACACTAGCTTTAAAACGACACGCACGTGACGTTACCACGGGTATCCCGGGGCGAACGTCTCCCGGGGGTACAAGTGGTAACGGGGGTACGGGGGTTCGTTTCACACGACGCTCGTTCGCTGCGCGCGTGGCGGAGGACGCGGCGGCGGGGACGGTGTTGTTGACGCTCACTACTAATGCGAATGATAAGGTATTGGAGACTACTTTAAATATTTAATAATTAACATATTTTCTCATAAGCTGTCGTGCCGCAGAGGCGTCAGCGTATCCCTGAAACGCGACAGTTGTTATTTCAATTTCTACCCGAGGGAATGCTTTATTATTTGTTAATATTTTTATTTTCTCGCTCTGTTGACAAAATTATAGCTCGGCTTTGAGTTGAGATTCCTTCCTGCTTACCTTGCTATGTGCGTGATATAGTGTGAAGTTATAATAAAATATAGTTAAGACATCGAAATATTTATGAATGTGGAACCCTATTTACCAACATTTAATTCCCCAGCCTCTCCAGTACTACGTATCAGAGCGCACCTTCCTGCAGCAGTTCGCCATCAACAGCGCGGGCGACGTGCATTTACGGCGCTCGCTGCCGCGTGACAACGTCACTGAATATAAGTACCAGGTCATGGCCACTGATGGAAACACGGTAAGGATGTTGTTTTTTTGTTAATATAACCGTCTTTTATTATGTTTATTTACGTGTTGTTAAAATTTGTTTCGCATTTGTTTTTGACGAGTTTTCTTTGATAGTTCATTATTATAAATGTGAGGAATTTGCATTTATGGCGTTTGCTCTTTCGTATTGTAACTATGGACTTATGGCAAGTTGCAGCCGCTGATAGTAATACGATTTGCATTTTATGTTTCTCTTTCTTGTCTTGTTGATTATATATTTCCCCTCAGGAGAGTGAGTTATTTTCACTTCCTTGGTTTGATAGCAAGATGATGGCGTTTTTCCGCAATTTAACGCGCATTTTTTTAGTGTGGAGAACAAAGTAAGTATCCGTAGTTTTTTTGTTTACTTTGCTAGATGTGGCATACGAAGTGTAGCTACTTTAATTCTATCTTATTCGTAACATGCAGAACGATACAGCGTCCATACAAATTACCGTGCAACATGTGAACGAGTGGGAGCCGCGATTCAAACACGCGCACTACGAGTTCATGATGGACGCCTCTTCCATTGACACGCACGAGCACGCAACACGCGGCAGGCTCGTGGGCACGCTGCACGTGCATGATGGCGACGACGAGGACAATGTCACGCTGCATCTTACTGGACCTGATGCCAGGTTTGTGCTGCTTTTTTGTAAGAAAGACAAAAACACACTTGGAATCGTCTATGGCTGACTTTTACTAAATAAAATTTTGGATATTTTTTGTTTTTTCAGTGTGTGTTCAGTTTGTTGTGGCTTTTAATTTTGGATATTACTTTAAAGAGGAAACGATTGCCACACAAATGTCAATTTTGCCATGTCGGTTTAGCAAATATGCTTTAATTTGAATAATTTCATTAGTATTAATCTCTGCTGCTATTATTCGTAGATTATGTGATGTGATGAAAGTGAGCATAAATTAATATACTGATATCCTGATATATAAATTACCTGTAAGAAACTACAATTACAGTTAATAATTTGTCTGTTTCTATCATTTTTGTCCAGTCTGCTTTGGTTTATAGCAATAACTTATTGTTTTATATAAACATCCCCAACGCTAATGAACATTGCAGGCTGCTGTCGGTGAGCGCAACAGGCGACGTGTTCGTGACGGCGGACCCGCACTCCCTCAACGCCAGCGAGCTGCACGTGGTGGCCACCGCCGTGGACTCCGGCACGCCGCCGCGACAGGTACTACACTGCACCGCACTACACTACACTACACTACACCGTGCTCGATCAGTCGCGAGCGTAGGACGGGGGAACAGTGTGGGTCGGTAGATGGAGATTCATTGACTCGACGAATCAATCTGCCAATACCCGAATCTTCTTCTGCGTTAGTGTAGAACATCCATGGAACAAACATGGAAACTCGTATGTTAACTCCGACCGACCGAGACTCACTTATAATAAGGGTGCATGTCCCATAATCTTTACGAATGAGGTCCGTCTTCTACGTCTGAACTCCCCCAGTCTGCCGGAATGGGCGCACCAGTGAATCTGAATCTTTTCACGGCTCGAGTTCTTAATCAAGTTTTTTAAATTCATTCTAAACCTCATTTATAACGTATTTCACGTCCAGTGGACACCTATGGGATCTTGAGAGCTCTTCGCAAATGAACGTCTCGAAGCTTGGACCGTATGTATAACCTAATACAATAATAATATGATAATAATAATAAAATGATGGGTTTTGCTATAACAATATTACAATTTCGAAGGTTAAGCTAACACAATTTTTCACGCAACATCCCACATACACCCACAGTAGGCTTAGGGAACAGTGCAAAGACGTTCGACGTTCAGAAACCACCCTCCTCTCTCCAGCTAGAAAATATACATTATGAATGAGAAGTTTCAGATCTTATTATAAGTAAGAAGGTCAAGATCGTGTTTTTCTTGATATTACACATAGAACCGATACATTTAACGAAGATAAACAATTAGAAACAGAACAGAAACAATTATCCTTTTCTTGGCGGGGAGCCTGCGTTACAGTTAAAGCAATACATTTTCCTCTTGAAAAGTGAAAAATATACGAAATAATATAAAAAATACCATTCCGTAATAATGAGTAAACTGTTATAATCGTAATATATGCTTTAGACATCGGTCCCAGTCGTCGTCCGCATCACCTCCAAGGGCGGTGCGCCAGGCGCGGTTTCTGGCGCCGCAGCGGGTGCGCCCGTGCTGCTCGCGGCGTTCAGTTGCGCCCTCGCGGTGTTGGCGATGCTGGTGGCGGCGTTGCTGTTGCATTTGTGCAGGTTGAAGTACGTACGTAACTCTGATGGTTAAGCAAATGCATTACTTTAATATAGTATAAACGCAAATTCTCATTATCTTGGGCAATGTCATTTATGTGAATATTTTTTTATAATTTAATTACTAGTTTGACCATACGTTGACCATTGTTTTATTATATATTTTTATAATTTTTCTACATACCTAATTAGAGAAGTAGAAGTAGAGAATCTTTTTTAAATTTATGCAATGCATTAAAGTAAAAGAAATTTAAAAGTATGCATTACAATTTTTACTATAATTAATATTAAATACGAGTGATTAATTTCAATAAATCGACAAAATATATTTTTTCTCTACAGAAGAAAGTGCCAAGTAAAAGACAAGAGTTCCGTCAGTCCCCTCCCCGAGAAGCAGCAGCCAGGGGCGGGGAGCCCGGGCGCGGTGGCGGCGGGCCCCGGCGCGGTCGTGGAGGCCGGGGGCTCCCTGCAGAGTGTGTCGGCGGGGGCCAGCAGCATCCTGGCCGCGTCCAGCACTAGTTTGGATAAGGCACCGCGCGCCAGCGCCGACACGAGCACCAGTACCAGCAGCACTAGTGCCAGTTCTAATACTAATGTTGCCAATAGTAATTGATCGCTTAGTCCATATTTTACGAAATTCAATAAGTCAGCTTCCAAACCACACCAAACCAAAAAAAAGAAAATATAAATATATATTTCACTTTTTCAAGTGAAGATTGAATCCACTGTCAGTAGCGTTTACAGACACAACCATTGTATGCGGAGTCAAATATTGTCATTGTGATACAATAACATTTTATTTTATTTAGTAAGGTGCCTTATAATATGATGAACATAATAAAGCAACTTTACGTTGACGATTGAGGGCGTCGTGACGCAATGGCACAGCTGGCTGGCTGTGAGCACGCTTGGTGTGTCACATCGATGCGCACTCGCGTCATGTCTGTGTTAATGCGTATAATTTGACAGAAGGTGCACTAAGCGACCACCTTCACGGCGGCGCTGGGCGCTCGGGCGTGGCGTGGCCGAGCGCCACTATACCCGCCAGGCTCAAGCGACTCAGCTGGGACGACGCACAGGTGAGCGCGCAGATACGGTCAGGCGCAGTCATACTGCGCCAGGACGACCTCACTTTTATTAAATAAATCACTGACACCACACATGGCACATCAGGATTTAGGTGGTCGAGGTAACTCTGACCGCAAAGACAATGGCGTATATCAAGATTAATCTGAACTTGGTATAATATAACAGCTTATAAACTTCCTCGGTAAATGCACTAACGAACACAAATCCAATTTTTCAATTCATACCAATTATTTCCGACGTACGGGCGGTCAAACAAACAAACTCCTCAGTTTTATAATATTATTATATACAATATTATAAAACTGACACTGATGAAATATTCCTTGTAAAATACGGTAACAATGTATTTTTTAAAATTATTTTTGATATATATTATTATTTTTGAGTATAGATAAGTGAAGGGCGTCGGGACGTCACCGAAGCGACCAACACGACTGTAGCGGAGCACATGAACCTCACTGTGTACTTTTGAAAATACGACAAAGAAGTCCTACACAAACATACGAGGAACTATTGAAAGTAATTAAACCAAAGACATCTGTCATTTCAGATTCTCCTAGAGTTTTAACAACTATGGAATAGAAATTTATACTTATTTTTTAAGTTTTAATTCCCTCTGCCTGCCGGCTACCACGCCGCCGGCACGTCCGGCACGTGCGGAATACACACAGAAAGTGAAGATAAAACATCCTCCACCTTAAAGGCCGGCAACGCACCTGTAGCTCCTCTGGTGTTGCATGGGGTCGTGGGCGGCGGTGATCACTTACCATCAGGTGACCCGAACGCTCGTTTGCCTTATCCTCTCCCATAAAAAAATTAATAAAATAAAAAAGTTGTGGCGATTATTAAATTGACAAATTAAACAGGTTAGTTGTCCGTCCATCTTCAAATATTTCCTGTTGAAGTAAACTTAGCGTGTTGTGAATTGTATACTATTAAATTATTGGTTACATTATTCCAATTAAACATGTTATAATTAATTATAATTAAACGTAAGAAACCTTAGACTTGACCAACGTTGTGTATAAAAGTTAATTAAGTTTGTATACTTTTAGATCTAAGAATTATACTACGTTTGTATAAAGTATAATAATAATTATTATTTTTTAATTCGATTAAAACGTATTTTATTTTCAAAAAAAGAATTAAAATATTTCTTTTCATTTATTTCATGTAATCGTTTGTTGTTTTTTTTTATTTTCAACTTTTTAAAGTTTAATTATTTTATGTTCTATTGTGAATATTAATTATTAACTTAATTAATTGTAATATAACATTATGTATATTTTGTATATTTACTGATTATTTAATATTTGTTATATCGTCAGCGGCAATTGTTAATAAATTTTCATTAGTAAAGTGTATTTTATTTTAGCCTATTTGTCACCTGTGACTTCGCTCGTCACCAAATAACTAACAGTAGTGTTGACACATGACACTAAGTGCTCGAAGTAACTGGCCGCAGGTACCCACTGCACCTGCAACGCAGTACAAGGAACCTATCAACATCGTGTAACTGTTATCACCGACTGCTGTGGCTTCATCAATAAAGAAAGTGCTCAATTCAAAAATATTGTTTAACTAGAACCAGCAGTTCCCGAGACCAGCGCGTTCAACCAAATAATCTCTTAAACTTTATAATATTAGTATCGATGCTAAACGAGCTTTCTCTAAAGATATTTCGCGCGAAAGCTGCAAAGTTAAGTACGTTCACTTGTAAAGTTTTATAATTTGATAAATTTTAATAATTTGAAAAATAGTAATTAATGAAAGTATGATGTTAGAGCTTCTCAGTGAAGATTGAGAGCGGTCACTGCGGTCTCTGATACTACTTGATATAAGTAACGTTTGTCATGCGGTGCTATTGCTGTTCTATTGGCGGTGTTTCGCAAAATGAAAAGAATCGACGAAATGGAAGAAATGATTCATTTGGACCCGAAACAATTCAATATATAATTGACGTGTTTCTTTGTATGAGAATACAATTTAATATATTAATAATTTGGTTCCTGAAAATAGAAAGAACCTAAAATGAAAACGGCGTTCTTCAAATTACACCTGTTTTGGCGATTCAGAAACATTTATTTGATTGCATGTTTAGCGGCGGGGCTCAACGCCGCACTGTTTCTCAGAGCGAAGTTACGAAAAGAATTAATTATTCCATGCCGTATGGAAATCGAACCCGCAACAATCACGTGTGCAATGACTGCAATAGTCTGTTATTAATGATTTACAACCATAAATAAAATTTAAAGTGGTGGTATTAGCGACGGAATACAGAAAGTGAGTACTTCCCAGTGAGCGTGTAGCACGCGACGCCCGCAGACGTGTTGCGGGAAGTAAAAGTTGGCATTCTATACGAGTGTACATACGAGAGAGCTGCTTTTTACTTCAGCGTTAGTGAAGGTACGTTCGTTGATTATTAAAAATAAAACAGTTTCACGCTGTATCCCGCATCAAGCAAGTTGGTCAGAGGGAACCTACTGTCACACTCCGTTCCTCACTTTCTGCCGAATCTTTCGAGACATTGCGTGTTGAGTGGCGAAACTCAATGCCGGGCTTTTGCGTTCCAGTGGTGCCAGAGAGAAGAAACGAACAAATTAAGAAATAATCATTCATTCCCGCAATGGGGAACGGAATGTTTTAACACTAGATTACTTCTGCCTACCCTGCTGCGTGCGGGATTCAGCGTGAAGCTAAGGCTAAATAGGGAATCCACGGGTTTGAATTTACTTACACGCCTATATTATATTGTTTTTGTGAGAAGAATTTATTTAGTTTTTAACAGTTTATTTACGCAGTTCCATCCAAAATGAAAAAATTAACAGGATAGTGGATTTAGTTTATTTTTAACCAACTTCCCCAAAAGGGGAAGGTTCGTTTCGTAGATTTGACTTGTTTTTGTTTGTTCCCTCATAACTTTTGACTGAGTGAACCGATTCTGAGGATTCTTTTTTATTTGGTATTTCGGTTTGTACGCGACAAATGGACGAATAACTCAATATCCCGCTAATTGAATTTCGATTATGTTTTTTTATTTGGAGGATACACATGAATAGACACACAGGATGGCTTGTAGAAAGTTTGGTTCCGATTACGATATCCAGTTGAAACTTATTTCTTAATATCTTTATCTTTATCTTAATAAGCTAAAATATTAAATTTGCAATTTGAAAAAGCGATTCGAATTTATTCGAGTTAATTAATTTAAATACGATAACACGAATATTCGGGTTAACATGTTTACTGTTGTTCTGTCCAACAGGAGATAGTGGGCGCCAGCCAATCATGCTCCAATGATATTTTTAAAAAGTGAAATATAAAGTAGAAGCAGAAATATGTAATGTTTTCGAGTTATTACGTTTATGATTAGTTGCTAAATAAAATTAAGCAATAATATTAAATAAAATAAATCCTGCAAAGAAACTTCGTTATTGATAGTATATTCTTATAACCAATCCAAGTCCATAATAAGAAGAACTACAGACAACATATATAATAGTTCTAGAAACTTCTAAAGTGATTAACTAATATAATATAATGGCGAAAGCAGCGTCCTGTGGCTGTGCCTGTAGGCGGCTGACGCTCGCGTCATCCTCGGGAACGCCCCACAGTCATGAGCCGGTAAGCGGATCAGAGAAATCGTATACATGTTTACGTTCGACCACTTTCTCTGTTACGCAACTACGGCAGTCGCGTTAGCCGTGAGCCCGTGACCTCTGGCTGACATAAACATTGAAATGTGTCCTTGTATAGCTTAGCGTGCGGCTTCGCCCGCCTTTTTGAATTGAAATGACTAAGGCACGTATTTATGAATAGTTATCAACTCTAAGATCAATCTTGATGACGATCTGAAGATGCCGTTTTTATTCAAATAGATACATCAAAATCTATGAATGAAACCGGCATCTTAAGGTCCCTCTCACGATGTCAGCGTTCAGAGCGATTTATAAATAATAAAAATAAAGAATCAATGGCAATTTATAATTTTTCTAATTATCTTCATCTTATGTAGTCTTATGTTAACGTGAATTTAGACAAGAAGAATTTTAATGTCATAAAATAATCTAATTTAGATTAATTCATTTCGTTGTGTGGAAATCGAACCCACATCCTCTTGCGTTTAAAGTCGTATGCTTGTGTCCCTGTGCCACCACTGACCTCGAAAATAATGATGACCATTATTTATGTATAAGACGAAGCTGTTGCAAATTTGAAACGGCACTTATGACTTGGTTATGTTGCACAGGGCTTACATAACGGCTAAGTAGATCCGCAAGCGCAGCCCCCACCGCCCCCCACCGCCCCCCACACGTGTCAGCCAGAGCTCGTGGCGTCAGGCGTGTCAAGACTGAATCATTCATTGTTATGAAATACCAGCGGTTGTATGAAAAGTAAAGTAGTAAAGCGTATTGTTTTTGTTTGAGAAATGTTGTCGTATCCGTGAGCTATTATGAAATAAGTCGTATTTTATTTCGAGGGTTATTCTACTATTTGGGATCTGGTATTTTCTCTTTCTCGCAAGTAGAGCGGAAAGTGGGGACCGGAGTGACTTAGCACCTACTAACTACTATTAGGTTCAAATTTTGTAGCGTTTTCTTAAGTTATATATTCTTCCTTTCTAAATACGGATTAATACTTGAAAATTATAAAAAACAATATCTTAGACCCGCACCGACGTTAACTATTGACACAAATATTTTAAGTTCCATGCCAAGTTAAATACGTTTTCTCACACTACGTACACTACTCGTAAGTTTAACCGTGTTGTCCCGGCTTAGAATAGGATCACCCTGGTACTGTCGGTGTCGTAAGAGGCGACTAAAGTACGTGTGGTAGAGTCACATCGCCAGTAATGGCAACGCGCATGGGCAGACTCGACCGGATTTAATACCACCCCCGGCATGTAAAACCGGCGTGAAGTAGTGGCCCTTGCCACTGCGTTTCGCATTAGGTAATGCCGGGCCCCGGTGCCCTTCATCTCCACCTTAAAGGCTGGCAACGCACCTGTAGCTCCTCTGGTGTTTCAGGGGTCGTGGGCGGCGGTGATTACTTACCATCAGGTGACCCGAACGCTCGTTTGCCTTGTCCTCTCCCATAAAAAAAAAAAAAAAAAATAGTAAACTTAAAGTTAACTTACCTGTTGGACGGCTTAGCATCACTCTGTATCTACTCAGAGGAATGGTTACTTACATTTACTCGCTCTGGTAAGAAGTCGAGTCATCTCAACATCAACTTATGTCTCTAGAATCGGGCAGTGCCTGCGGAACGAAGTGATTTAACTCTACATTTCCACTGCCACCCTGATATATGGGATACAACGTGAAGATAAAAAAAATTGTCAACGGTCAAAGGATGAAGACTATTTATTTTGTGATTTAAAATCGAATAAATTTGTAATTTCAGATGGCGCTATTCATAATAGGAATAACTCTATTATTAGGAACCGTGAATTCTGAAAATTCGACATTACCTGACCCATCACAAGACACCTGTGAACCACTAGATATAGGACCATGGAGCTTAGCGCTGGAGGACTGGGCCGTCGCCACCGCACCCGAGAGACATGGTGAGGCTATTCTCATTAAACAAAAAGAAGTATACACTTCTAACGATAGTTTAATTATACTATTACATATTTTTATAAAATATTTCGCAATTGAATTTTGCTTTAAACAATTACAGGTCGAATCATGGCTTTACCGCCATCAAAAGGCTACTACGTAACAGAGCGTATAGACACGCCTTACCTAACCCCTCCCCCACCTCCGCCTGTAACACACTTCGCCCCCATGCATTACAGACCAAACCAAAACAAAACCTACGCTTTAAATCCAGACCAAAAAATATCAAAGCTAGGTCTAGCACCAAATCAAAATTTAAAACCTAATAAGCCAATGTCCCAAAACGAGAAGCTAACCTTGAACTCCCAGGAAGTAAATACTGTGAACCAAGGCCGTATCTCGCAGTACCCGGGGCAAGTGTACCAGGGATACGGGAGCTCACCTCAAAGCTACAAAGAGTGGGAGACACTGCAGTACACTCCACCAGGTGTGAGCAAGATCGTGAATAGACCTCCGAAGCCTCATCAAGACAAGTACAAGCCTAGCTATGTGAGTGCCTCTTTCATATTGAGTTAAGCCACACTTTAAGCATAAGTAGTTGCAAAATTCAATTCCTACATCGGGAAATAGTTGGGTTATCCAGAGCGCCGCGTTGGATTTTATAAATCTGAGTAAACTGTTTAGACATTTACACATTACTTATTGCTTGCACTTACAATCAAAAACAACGTGATTCATTATTTTCTCGACTCATATCCCTCCTAAGGTAAATATTGAAATATATATATATATATATAATATATATATTTTCTCTATAACACACAAATATACCTACGTACACTTTTATGACTTTAAACAAACCTCACAGCCAAGTCCACCACGTCCAGCGTCAGACCGTGTAGACGAGCCCTCGTCTCCACAGAAACAAGTATCGGAGACAGATCTGTACTTGTTGGGCGCCATCGAGAAGTTGGTGTACCGCGTCGACCTCATGGAGAAGAGGTTGCGGAAGATGGAAGATAATGTGCACTATCTTGTAGCCGGCGCTGAGGCCAAGCCTGGTGAGATATGCTCTATAATTTATAGTTATTGAGATAGTTCCCTTAATAAAAGTGGAGTATATATTAATAGTACATTCATAAAGTGTCTTACTCTTTATGGCACACACGCAACGCTCAATCTTTGACGCTGCGTGTTGAGTGGCAGAGCTCAACGCCGCTGGTGTGATCTATTGTTGTAATTATATGATATTTTATATATCTCTTGTCCTCCAGATCCCTGCGCTAAGAACTTCACACGTATAGGAAAAACGTGCTACTTGTTCGGGGAAGCCGCAGACTGGAAGGGCGCGTCGCTGGCCTGCAGGAAGCATGCTGCTACCTTACTGGAGCTCACGGACGCCAAGCAGACACGAGTGGTGTACAGCAAGCTGCTATCGGATCCTAAGCTTAAAGGTTGACACTGTTCTATACATTAACAACTCTTTATGAGGCCAGTCGTGGTGCACCACGACGTGAAAATAAAAAACTTACCTTATTATTTTCTTGCTTTTGTTAACTTAGCTTGTTCAATCTCAATTGAACATATCATATAGTATACATTAGGGTGAGCTAAAAAAATGTAGTCTTTTTTTTTAAATAATAATGAAATATTGTTCTGGATATCGAAAAAAATATGTTTGTTAAAAGTGCAGCTCTTCATTTTTATATTAAGAGATTTTCGATTTCCCATATAAATAACAAGGGGAAATTTGTTTTATTTTTTTTTTCATTTAAATTTTTTTACTCTAAATAATGAATAGTATTGGTATTGGTATAAAGCCCGATATATATTCATATTGGAAATTAAAGGATCTACAAAAGAGACCTAATATGCTTTTTTTTTGCATGTTCATTTAAATATTATTAAAAGTTATAATATTTTTTTGGCCCACCCTAGTATACACATGGAGGCTCTGCGTGAAGCCTCCGTGCTTCGTGGGCCGCGGCGTGGTGGAGAAGTGTATGACTCGTACTCTGTATTATGTAAAAAGTGTCTTATCTATTTGCAACTTTTTAAAATTTTGTTTGTCTGCTTTCAATTGATAATAAAATTTAATGAATTCATGTAGGAACCCTCGTGGCGTATTGAAACAGGGTCAGGCACTTCATCTTCTTGTTCTCTCTTTTTTGTTTGTCCAAGAATCACACATTTTTCATAATTTATTTTTAACTTTCAATTCCACCAAACAGGCAACGACTTCTGGACGGGCGGCCTCAATCCTGGTCTACTCTGGATTTGGTCACATTCAGCGCGACCGGTCGAAACCTCCAACACCCCCAACACCTCCAACTCCACAATGACTGCCATCCCCGGTGAAGGACGTTGTTTAGCTCTAATTCTAGACCCGGCCCGCAACACCTATAGCTATCGAGGTAGCGACTGCTCTATACAATACAAGTATATTTGCCAGAAGGAAGACGATAAAGGGAAGATAAGCAACGAAATTGAAAGGATTTCGAGACAGTTGAGAGAGAAACGGAAGTCCAAGTTGTTGTGGGAAGACTAATGGATAAGTTGTATTTATAATAAATGTAATAAAACATTTAACTTTATTTATTAATACTAAATAACCACGTGATTTACGTAAAATTGTTTTAAGATAATAAATTTAAATTCTACCATCCTTTTTTTCATAAAAGCCTGTAACGTAATTTTTTTAGCTAACATACAAAATATTACAAATTTGTATTTTGTAATTGTTGTAATTTATTTGTCATTATTGACTGTCATATAATTAAGACTGATTGCTAAATAAACATATTGAAGAAACATCATAGTTTGATTTCTGCCCGCAGTGTCCGCCCTATCATTCATACAGGGTGGACACGTATGCGCTCCATGTACCAATACACACAGAAGGACTACTACAAATTGCTGCTAATACCTACGTAATCCCTACGGATAGGTTTATACTGCGTGCGCCGTTCTTAAAAAATGGCGTTTTATCTTTATTAAATCTTTACACTTTATACTTTTTTTTTTAAATATTTAGATATCGCGAAAAAATATTTTATTCGTTTCCTTTTAGGAACTTGGTTTATTACCCACTGCCACTTTTACTGGAGAAAGTAGATGCTTATAAAAGTACCCTCTTATTTTCGGTGTAAAGTGGGAAACGAGTGTCTTAACACCAAAGTTCTCGGGTCCTCCGTTTACCCTGCGACATGCAGAATACGCCGTGAAGGTAAAAAAATGACAGCTTACATAAATATATATATTTTAAGGTAAAAGGACAGTTTGCTAAGCACACAATAAAAACAGAAAATAAAACGACAAACTTTGATAAATCCTTATACTTCTAAAATATTTACAATGTTGGGTTTAAATCACAACGACAATAACTTAAAATAAATATTTATATAAATGACGTCACGTAAGCGACATGTTCCGTACAATTTTCCACTTTATAGCCAATACTTGTCTAAACAAGTTAAAAAAATAAACAATGACTGTCTAATTATACAAGCGATGGTGATAGGTTCTATTCTAAATCTTGTAAAACAAAGCGGTTCCTCCATACAACTCGCAATGTCTCGAAACTGGGTGAAGTATAAAACATAGTGTCTCGTCACTAAGTTTCCTCTGCCTACTAACCATAAAAATCCCAGTTTAAGTACTTTAAATAATGCTGTAATGCTTAAAGTTAAAAATTCCCAGACGGTATAAAGTGGAAAATTATTTATAAAAGAATAATAATTTCCAAATAATATTTAGCATCGCATCTAATCTACGAGTGCAGTCTATTACCTCGATACTACAATATTATTTGAAAATAAAAAAACATTACCTCGTGCGGCCACAGTCGGTTAAAGGTGCCTTCCAACTAAATTATGTATAAAAAACAAGATTTGGCACAAAAATTAAATTGTTTTGTGATTTTTGTGATATTTGATTTATAATTTTGGCAAAGATAAATCGTGAAAATTTTTACACACAGCGGCACAGCGGGAAAATTTTTAACATTTAAATTGCTTAAAATAAACAAATAATAATAATAGAAATTACAAAGAGAAGGGATATAATTATGAATATAGGGATATCTGTTTAATTTATTGTGTTATAAAATAAATATATTTATAATCTGTACAATAGAAGACTAGCTGTAAGCAAAACTGGCAACATTTGCGAGACAAATATATAGTAGTGGTTAATTATTATCTGTATATATTTATAACCTATGGCATGTTTTATATATTCTGTATAATATATTATAAAAAAAAATGGAGTGAATAAGAAGATCAAATATATATTTGTAATTTTGTTCAAAATCTTGTACTTTGAAATTAATTATTATATATTTATTAGTAAATTATAAACTTTCCAATGCATTCTATTTTAAGATTATGGCAATTCAATAAAGCATAGTTATACTTCCGTAGGTTAAGTTTGAGATGTTTTTTAAGCTGGCTAGTACAAACTAAGTTACTTAAATTTATAAAAGCTCGATATTTTTGTAAATAAAATCAAATTGATTTCGAATTAGTTATTTTATGTGACAAAGAAAAAAAATAAGAAACGAGTTTATGCTAATTTAAAAGTGATACTGTTTTTGACAATATATAAATTCAAAAGTTGAGAAGCTCAAATTAAATTATCTCAATTAACAAAAAAAAATATTTAAAAAAAAAAAGAATTCGTAATTCAAATTCATGCGCACTACATTAAATATGTGACGGTGAAAGGAAGAGGGGGTAGGGTGTGTGGGGTGTAGGAGGGAGTGTGGGGTGTAGGAGGGAGTGTGGGGTGTAGAAGGGGTGAGGGGCGGTGATGTCGTCGGGGGTGTCAGTTGAAGTGGAATTTGAACTGGAAGGGCGAGCCGTGCTGGAAGTGGTGGAAGGACTGGCTGTGGAAGGGGCTGTAGCCCTGGTGCTGTTGGTCAGGATCCAGGGGGTCGGCGCCGGAGTCGAATTGCGCGCGCTTGTCGGCGTCTGTGAGCACCTCCTTGGCGGCCGCGATGTCAATGAACTTCTTTTCCGCCAGTTTCTTCTCCGCGCCCTGGAAGTTGTCGGGGTGCCACTTCTGTGCTGCGCGCCGGTACGCCTTCACGATCTCCTGCTTGCTAGCTGACCTGTGAAGGTACAATCAATTGGAAATAGATGGTACTGAAAACTTATTCGGGGGTTATTATCATTTCTCGATGACTTTCGCGATCTAGCTTATTTTTAAGAAGCATTGGGATGATTGAATGAATGCATTGCCAAGCTCTCCTATATTTTCCCATCATCTAGAAATTCATAGAAACATGAACATTATAATGACTAACGCTTAAAATCTTCCCAAAGGCATATTTTGTATATATTAGTTGATCGATTCCCCCTCGCTCTGGCCGAGGGGGCATCGAAAAAAAAATCCTTATCCTTTTTTTTGAAAAAAAAAATCCTTATAGTGGCTCTATTGCTCCTCTGCCTAAACCAAGGAAAAATTCCAGAAAGCCTGAAAGCTGCCGACTATCGTCCTCCCTTTTCCAACTCTTCAGCTTATCCCATAGAGGCTCCCCTCTAAGCTAGGCTTTGGTTCCAGGGTTTTAACGCTAACCAGACCACCCGGCAGCGTCAGTTCATAAACAATTTCAGAAATGAAATCATCAAGTGTGATAGTATCAAGTCAGTATCTGACTAGGTTGTGAACTCAATTTGTTTTCAATATGATAACAAGACAAAACGCAGTGTTAAGATCCACCATCCAACATTCAACATTCAAGAATTAAATCGGAACGGAGTGTTTTATCTGGCTACTCTGCAGTATATAAAAAAGAAAAAATATTCACTCTCGAGTCTACTCTAGTAGATAAAGTGCGACGTGAAGTTCCGCCACTCAATAAACAATATCTCAAATCCAGACGAAAAGTAGAGAAAAATGCCTTAACACGCGGTTCTCTATGGCAACCGCATCATATAAGAGAATAAAAGAAACAAAGCAACAACTGACCTCTTAACTCCAAGTATTTTATAATAGTCCCTCTGTTCCGATTGTTTCTGCAACTTCTGCGCCCTACTGAGGCCGTCTTTAGCTCTCTGGAGGCCCTCGTCCAGCTCCAAGGCTTGTTTGAACGAGTGGATCGCTGCCAATAGTTATAAGCAATTGTTTATTTAAATACATATATATATATACACTGTTTCTTACAAAAACTTTATGTAACTTTCCATTATCTTTCCATTATTCTTCCAGTATACAATCTATTATATTATATCAACATAACAACCGCTTAATTGGCAAGAACTCTTGGTGTTTCCCAAAAAGCACAGATTCAAATTGGTTATTTTGAAATTTAAATATTACGCATTGGAAACTTTACGTTGCATTCTCTACTAAGTTTAAAATTTGAAGGATCGAACCCAAAACCTGCACGGCGGCCTAACGTCATATATAATAGCAACATAAATACACACCATCATCAAACATATCCAATCCGATTAACGCATCTCCGCGGTCACACAATACTTTCGCATCCTTTTGTATTTCCAGCGCAGCGCCGCACTGCGCCAGAGCTTCCGTGTACAGCTCCTCCTGTTTTAATAAATTAATAGTAAACAAGTAATATTCACACAGCCGGGTGAACCACAGGCAGAGTGAACACATAATGTTAAGACACTTCGTTCCCAACTTTTTGCTGAGAAATAATGAGAGTAGCGTTTATTTCCTTTTTTGTTGCTAGTGGGAAACTTCCTCTTCTTTATTGCTGCTGTACTGTGACACCTGAGGCAGCGAGTTACATAACTCCTCTAAAATCGTTTATTTATTAAGTTTCAATGTCACCAGACAGTTATAGACACAGGTTTCGATTAAGGTAAGCATGTTTAATAAGCGTTTTAATTACTGGTAAAACGTCAATATTGAACTGTTCTGTATCGTTAGTCGAAGCCTACATAATGACAGACGTATTGTGATTCTCATTAAAATGAACACCTCACTAACGAAAAAGGCGGCTTACAGTAAGTAGTACTAAAGTGACCGCCTCTGGCGGGAGTTCAAACACCAATGAATAAATGATTGCAGTTATGTAACGGAGGTGGCGCTAGCGTCTAGGTATGTTGTGGCAGCACAGCAGCAATAAGGATGAGGAAACTTGCCACTAGCGACAAAAAGAGATCTCCCTAAATAGGAATCGAACCCACAAGTTTCGCGTTTAGAACCTCGAGTTTGTGCCACTGCGCCACAATAGCCGGTACTGTCTATAACTATTAACCTCTAAAATTTCGAATTGTAATGGAGTTAATTATGGAACTGAAGTTATAGGAAATCCGAAATATAAAAATACCCTTAATCATAACGGACTACAATGTAAGTTACGATAATTTCGGATATGGGAGGAGTCTAAATAATTTATAGTACAATATACTTCCCTACAAAATAACAATAATATCAGTAACCTTAGAATAGCACGAACATAACCACCTCCTAGCCTCGAACACCACCAGCGACACCTCCCCCTCCAGCGCCAGCACCGCTTGCGCGCTGTCCACGCACCCGAGATGGTCGCGTGATTGACTCCTTTCCTCGCATTGAAGCAATAATTTGTCAACTTTCTTAAGTTTCTTGTACAGTGGGAAACATTCTTTATGTTCTGGATCTAGTTTGAGACATTCACGGACTTCCTGTCAACAAAGTAATTCAATGATCTGTAAAAATATCAAACATTAATAAAAGTTCTTAGCAGTGTTTTCCGTCAAATATCAGAAAAAAGTGAAAAGTCTCATATAGAGTCGAAATTAATAAATCAGATTGCTTTTGCTATCAATTTTGTGTGTTTCAAGTATAAATTATAGTACCAATAAATTATTTTGTTTTGTAGGTTAAATTTTAAACGAAATTGACGGCCTCATATACGCAAATCGAAAAAAAATATACTAAAGCACAATCAAACAATCACCTTTGTGTGTTCGAACCTACACTTACCTTCAAAGCATCACTGACGTGCCCCAGCTGGTACAGCAAGTCGGCGAGACGCAAGTACCCCGCCGTGCTGTCCTGTTGCAGGCGGTTGACGGACCGGATATCGGACACGGCGGAGAACAGGTCGTTCTGGAATAGACGAAAATATAAATTTATATCAAAATATTTAATTAAATTTAATAGATTTTTGTTTATTATAGATAAAAGCTGAAGATTTGTTTGAGCGCTCTAATCTCAGGAACTATGTCTTGGATATTCAACTCTTTCCAACTTATTTAGAGACTAGTATTTTTTTTTATTTTATTAAAACGTTATAGCTACACACTTTACGTAAGCATTATATAATTAAATAAATATTAGATTGAATTGATTCAAATGTAATTATTAAAAAACAAAATTTCAATGTAGTAATTTAAACTAAAAATTCTTAAAATATAATATACATATATTGAAAATGTATACAAAGCTTGAAAATAATCAATCAATGGAAACAATGATGCTGCTGCAGTGTGTTTACACAGGTGCTAAATATTTTTTAAATAAACGGCGGCGACGGCGACGGCTTTAATTTCTTATAAATCTGATATTTCTTTTTCACGCCGTGTGCTGCACGTAGCAGGTTAGGCGGGAGGAGCTCAGTGTTGAACTCAATGCCGTGCATTCTAAAGAGATGATAATATTTTTTCACGAGCAGTGCCGTCTTTAAACTATTTGAGGCCATGGGCACATTAAGATCATGGGGCCCTTATAACTATAAATACCTTAATATCGGTTATCATTTGGTAATCTGGCAGGAACTAGGGGGCCCCAGTCGATTGCGGGGCCCTGGGCACGTGCCCATAGAGCCCAGTGGGGAAGAGGGGCCTGTTCACGAGTGGGAATCGTACCCACTACCAATCATGTTTACCATCACGTACTTGTGCCCCTGCGCCACGAATGGCCTGCCTCGGAACTCACAGTTAAGACATCCCGTTGTTTGCTTTAATCAAGTTCAGTTGATTAAAGCAAACAACGGGATCAGAGTTCAAAACTGTCAAAACTCGTAGAAACCATATAGGAGGACGAAACACTTAAATTACAAATAGGCTCTGTGGGATAAGCTCACTTTCCAGAAATGTAGGCGTCCTATTTAGTTCAAACGAAGCCTTAATTATTTAAGAGGATATTTTGACATTATTTTGCGTGCCACTTGAGACCGTCGTGGTGCAGTGGCACAAGGGTGCCGCCCGCAAACGCGACAGTTGCGGGTTCGATTCCCACTCGAGGAAGTGAAATATTTCTTTACGTTTATATTTCCATTGTTCTTCGCTCTGGTGTCGAGGCACCGCGGCGTTGAGTTCTGCCACTCAACACGCAATGCCTCCAAAATTCGGCAGAAAGTGGGGAACAGAGTGTCTTAACACCGAGGTTCCCTCTGCCTACCCTGCTGTGTGCGGGATACAGCGTGAAGCTGAAAAAAAAGTGCTACTTTATTCTAGCTAACAGAAGAGCTAATATCATTAAATAAGGATTTTAAGATTAAGTAAATAAAAAAAAACCCCAGTGAAATTTTGTCAAACAGTATAAGTAAGTAATATCTTATTAAGGTGAACAGTTTTATTCATGTAATTTGAAAAATTTAAATAGGTAAATTAAAAATTAATTAATAGTTATTAATAAGGTATATGAAGTATTTTTTTTTAACATTACATAGCGTCTGCATCTGCAGCCTTTGTCTGCATACATTCTCTTTCACCAGCAGTAAACAGGTGTTCAACCAACGCGGTGTGTATCGAAGAAACATAATATAGTGGTTATTATGTTTATGAAGAAACACACAGCGTAGCAGCAAGGTGACCTCTATGAGTGACAAATGTATCACTGCAGTATCACAGATGCATTAGTGAAAGACGAAAGTGCAGTGAAGAGTATTTGGTAAGTTGTACTACTACTTTATACGAAGACTGCGTTTTGAAGTAACACAATAATAATAAATTCATACACCGAAGATAAATATGGACGGCAACTGGAAATAGTATAGTGTAGTGGTAAAGTAAATGTTTAATATAGTTTACTGTAGTGCAGTGCAGTGCAATTCAGTGTAGAATAGGTGCAGTTTAGTACACTCTAGCACTCACCATAGCGATATAGCACTCGGCCCGCAGCTGGCGCAGCAACGCGGACCAGGGCGAGGCCTCCAGCAAACTGGTGGCGAGGTCGGCGGCGGCGCGGTGGTCACGGCCGCGGTAGTAGGCCTCCGCGAGGCGCAGGTCCTCGGAGAGGTCGTCTATCCTGTGATACATCGAGGCCGCCTCTTCATTGTAGGGATCCTCGTACGTCTGTGGACACAACCGTCGTTGTTAGTTAGGCTCATATATTAAGAAAAAAAATATAAGAGAATTCCAAGTTGGACATTCACTAATGTAACAATGACGTATATCATATATAATTTGCTTTGTATCTTACATTTTAAATACATTTTTTTGGCATTTAATAACAAAATAATTAATGTCAAGCTAGTAAAGTATTTATAGTTGATTATAATGATATTTTGTAATCCACTTTAAAGTTAAAGCTTATTATTCCATTACAATAGTTACAATAAAACATAAATTCTGATTTTAAAAAATAAGAAAGTGTTAAAATAGATTCTAGATAGCACACATCGCCGTAAATTGTGATTTCATATTACTTATGGTATAACTATAGTGTACTGTAATACAAAAGATATTTTTATCAGTAAAATACGTATATATGTATGTATGTAGGTATGTACACATATATATATATATATATATAAATACTCTGTCAGTATTCTCTGAGTGAAATAATTGCCGCATATTTGACAAACATAGTAACTGTATTAAATAAATTATATACTCAAAAAGTGTATTCATATTGTAGTAAATATATCTTATCTGACTAAAAACAATAGCATTATTGATACATATTGAAGCAATATACCGCTTTATTACATCATTTTTTACCATTTTAAAAATTTACATTGGTTACTGATAAAAAGCCATATAAAAAATATTTGGTGTTCTGCAACACCACACCTTCATACCAGTGTGAGTAAAACAAATGCATACTCCAGAATAACAGCACATTGTTCTACTTTACCACAACAATTTGGATTTTTTAAAATTTTATTAATATAAGGTGTATGTTGTATTTAAATAATTTAAATGTTTATTAAAATAATAAGTCACTTTTCATCAGCTTCTGTATCCCACATATAACAATTGAGACTCTGTCTCCTTCTCTAATTTCCACCCAAATGAAAGACAATGTACCATGCTTTGTCTAATCAGAGAAAGTAGATGAATATAATTATTTTGCCTGAGCTCCCACCATTGTTTACCGTCATGCAATATCTCACTGTAAAGAGTAGTAACTCTACTCACAACTTGTAAATAATCATTCTTAGCTTCAGTATACTGAGCCAACTTGAGGTAGACATTCGCCCTGTGCAGCCTCGCCGCTGTGAAGTCAGATTTCATTTCTAACACCTACAACAAAAAAATTTAAAGGTTATTACTACACCTTGACATTATATTGTTTAAATTATGAGTGTTGCATAATAGCATTAAAATATATAAATGGATGAAGGTCAATTTTCACCAAACTAGTATATTTTGCTATAAAAATATAAAATGAATAAATAATAATGAGATAAAATATATGTACAAATGTATAGTAATGTATGTATTGAATGTACTCAAATAAAAATAAATATTAGTATAACTTACTTTAGTAAAATCCTGTAAAGCAAATTTAGCTTTCCCAAGTGCATAATACACAGTACCTCGTTTAAAGTATGTGAGGTAGTTGTGTGGGTCACCCTCTACAAGAGAAAACATTTAAAATATAATCTAATTGAGTTTTAATTATATTTGAAGTGAAATAAAATAATTGCAAATAATTTTAAATTAATTTATATATATAATATATAATAAGTTTTTTTAAATAAATAATATTTCTTGCATAGCAGAGTAGCTTAGTCTTAAGACAGTCAATTGCCCATTTTCTCCTCAAAGAAGGTAAATTTAAATAACTTAAATATAAGCATTCCCTAGAATGGGAACCAAATCTACAACAATCATATTACATATCCTCAAGTAATATTGTCAATTGCTACAATAATGTCCAGTTCAAGTACTGACTTCTCATAATAGGTTTTTTGCTGTTAAAATTTTATACAAGTATTGCTATTTATAATAAGAACATGCTGTCCCTACATTCATTTAATTATACAATGTTTAAATTAATAATTTTGCTGCAATAGCAATATACTGCAAACATATGCTTATATTTCTTGACAGTAATAAATAGATTTAAAATGATTGCCAATAATAAATTAATAATGACATGGATTAAATATCTAGACAAATCACCTTTGCACAACAAATTTTAAAATATATATATAATTTGATTTGATTTTTTTTCAGTAGTGTTCTTGTAGATAGAATAATTTAGAATACATTTAGATTTGAAGAAAGGTCTGTTTAACTCACCAACAGCAGCATGATAGTGTGTTAACGCGTCGGACAGCTGACCACGAGCGAGGAAATCCCGACCTAATTCCAAGTGCTTATTTACCTCTACTTGTGATGCACAATCTGAAACTATACCACCAATGTATACCATCTATTTACCACTTACAAGACATGTTATTGTTAATAGAAATATGAAAGAAAATAGGAAAAATAAACTTCACTTACAATCTAATAAAACTTCAAAAACTAATAACACTAGACATGGCGTGATTTTGTTCCAGTTTACATTCGATATATAGTCCATTGTTATAAAGTAATTTATAATAGCAGTCCTAATTAAGAATAAAGCAGTAGTTTCAATATAAACTAATTATTTGACAGAGCCACAATCCATCCTTCGGTCGTCTCTTTTCGTGGTCTGTTCTTATTGGTCCAAATCAGACGTTTTACAATGACATCACAGTATAAAAAATATTTATAAATAAACAGCCGTCATTTCATTATTGATTTAAGAATTAAGAATATTATATTTCATAAGGCCATTTCGATAAATATATTTAATTTTAGTTTTATAACTTAAACAAATAAGCAAATAATTAAAATTATATTTATAGTAAATTTATCATAAATCGTATATACTTACGCATAGGTAATATATTTCTAAGCTGTATTCGGGATATTGCCATGTTCATGTTTTGACGTGACTTAAAATTTATTAAAAAATGTTTATATGTTTTCTTTATATAAGAATTTTGTTTGAATAATTTTCAAATAAAATATTTATCAATATTTGTTTATATTATATTATACGATTTTAAAAATTACAAAAAATAAATAATTTGCATTAGATGAGACTGGTATACTTCGATTATGGCAACACAGTCTTTCTTTCACTTCAACTTACAAAATAGTGTCCGGTTAGTTTTATGAAATTGTAAATTTTAACTTAAAATAAAATAAATAATCAAAAATAAACATTTGATTGGATATATTATATATTCTAGATTAAATTCTATATTATTAAAGTGTCAGATTGGTGATACCGTAGAAGATATTTTTCGATTACTTGTGCTGTACTCGTACAGATGTCAACATAACCTTACAAAGTTTTAATTTAAAGTGGTGATTTTAAGGAATGGCAGACGCTGCGCCATCGACAGCGCCCAAGGCGAAGGCGCCTAAAAGCAAGGCACCTAAGGAAAAGGCCGCGAAGGTGGCCCCAGCGGCACCCGCGGAGCCCCCGAAGGCAGTCCGCAAAGTTTCATCCAAGCCTCGTCACGGAAGATTGTACGCTAAGGCCGTATTCACAGGATACAGACGTGGTTTACGCAATCAGCACGAAAACACTGCTCTTTTGAAGGTAAAATAAACATAAGACTAGGTTATATTTAAATGTGGTAACGTTTTATACTTATAATTAGTTTTTCACTGAAGTTTTCAAGTGTAGTGAATCAAGTCAAATTTGTAAATTAGTTCACATTTATATTACTAATTAATGTTTCAATCCATTATTCTACAGTATTACTGTTTCTATAATAATTTTTGCTGTTGGTACAATTAAAAAATATAAAATACACCCTCTAAATGATGCTTAGACATTTGAAACCTGAATTTCCATGTGGTCAACCTTTCACTGATTCAACATTCATTCCACAACCATTTTTTATATTAAATACAAAATTACAAACAAAAACATAATTTTAGATTGAAGGAGCAAAAGGTCGCGATGATGCCATCTTCTACGCTGGCAAGAAATGTGTATATGTATACAGAGCTAAAAAGAGGACTCCCATTCCCGGAGGTCCCCGTGGCAAGAAGACCAAGTTGAGGGCCATCTGGGGCAAGGTCACCCGCCCCCATGGTAACAATGGTAGTGTGCGCGCCAGGTTCAAGTCTAACTTGCCCGCTCAAGCAATGGGACATAGGATACGAGTGGTGAGCACAGCCTTATAATTTACAACCTAGACGATTAGACAAAGTAATTGTTTCTTTGTTGCCCATTTTCTGCCCAATTGTTAAGAAATTACCAAGTGGGGACCAAACCCATAACCGCCACATTTACTGCCACCCTGTCCCACTGTGGCCACAATGACCTTTAATGGTTAGATGATTTTATTTATTAAGTGATCATGTTTTCTGTGTAACAACAATTTAGTATTTTATCAATATGTTCTGTTTCATAAATATATTATATCATTTTACAATTTATAATTTATATAAAAAACAAATTAAATTGTATACTGTAATATATGCAGATTTGTAAGTGTTATTTGACTTGTAAGAAAAGTTAAATATTTTTATAAAAATAAATAGCAGGTTTCAAACTCCAGCCTCCTAAATATAGAAATCTAATTGCTCCAACATATTAAGCTTCATATTTTTAAATTGTAAACTAAACTAAAGAAAATTCTAAAAATTCTAAACTAAAGAAGGAAAAGTATTTCAGATAATTGAAAAATTCAAACAATATTATTTCCTTTCCTTGGAAATTGTTAGCAACATAAATATGTTGAAATGCTATAAAGTCAAATAATTTTATTTAAAACCTAAGAAAAACGCGCAAGAAACTCAGAGGGACTTTTTTTTTCTTTAAAATCAACTGTACAAATACATTTTGATAGACAGATTGGAGTGAGCATTTCATCCCCAAGTGTCATTAATTTGATAATAACCTTTAACACGAAATCTTTTCACAACTTTTTAAAATTTTGATATAGAACATTCTCCGACTTTTTCTGGGATCCTGTTGTAAAAGCATGCACATTGTCCTATAAAAGAATTACGGACTCGATGTAATTGGGCTACAGGTGTAATAAGTTTACTCCTATTTGTAGCACAATCATTGTTTACATCACCAGTTATGATAAAATCATTAATATTCTTCTTAATTTACAGAACATTTTCAAAAAATATATGGAGATGCAACTGTCAATACATTAATTTTTGCCTTAACCAATCATTAGGGCCCAAGTTATAGATTACGTGAATAGCTCGCTGTGCAAGACAAAAATAGATTTAATACAAACTGCATTACCCCAAAGTAGAATGTCATAAGATATAATATTATGAAATAATAACAAATATAGTATGTCATTAATGGAAGAATGCATATATGGCTTAGTGGGTGATAAATGCTTGAATGGTATCCAATAAGCACAGGTTCAAGTCCTGCTACATCTACTATTGTATGCATTTTCTTTAATCATAAGTCTTGTATAGTAATTTTTGTATTATTCCTGTACATTAATTATTATTTTTACTGGGTTTTCTTTGTGTATAATATTTCTCATGGCACTTGTTTTTTTTTGTTTCAGATGTTGTATCCATCCAGGATCTAAGAACCTTTGTAATATAAGACTAAAATAAAACAAAAGCCACATTTTGTATTTTTATTTTTAATATATAGTTATTGTAGACTTGGTTTGTAAGATTTAGTATTTTCGTTATTAGTTGTTATTATTTCAAAAAAAGGATTTTGGGATTATATTTACTAAGTATAAGTATACATAGATATTTTTAACTGTGGCTTTGCTTGCCCACACATGGTAAAAAGGAAATTACTAAGAATTGAGCATGGCACATTGCATTTTATATAACTGATGTATCTAGAGATATGGTTCTAGAGACAAATTTGGGTGAAGATTTTAATTTTATTTATTAGGGTGATTTTTGGTTAGGAACATTTCAGGGGTGGGCACGAACCACTTAGCCTGTCCTATTGCTACATCCATAGTTATAACCTAGAGCCTTCCTTAATAACTACTGGTAAATATTAGCAACTTTATGCTAAAAAATCAGAACCTAACAACTCATTAAAAGGTATCTTTATAGTGTATCATTTCCAATAAAAATAATCATCGAAATCGGTTGGCGTGATATTATTTGTCGCGCACTTAATGATAGTGATTTGTCCATGGATACCATTGGCAAAAAGACCGAATTAAAATGGGACCATACGGAAAGCACCTGCATTCAAATAAAGAATTGTTTAAATCTGTTCACCCACTCGAAAATTCTGAGGTAACAAACAAAACAGTCCTAACATTTTGTATTGTTATACTATTAAGAAATACCGTAATCTTAAAAAGCACTTCAATTACACATTTTCAAAATTCGCGCGAATTATTCCAAAACACTACGCAGTGTTGCCCTTCTGTGACTTCAATTGGTGTTGTAAACAAATGCACCACATTATAACCGTCGCGTCAAGGGTTTAATAATCGCGAATGTTGTGGGTTCGACTTCCACTGAGGGGAATTAAATACTATTGAATATTTTCATTTCTTCGCTCTGGTATCAGACAAAGCGCAACGCTTTGGCTTTAAGTGGGCAACTTCATGAGAACGCAATTTCTTAACACTCGGTTTTAGGTGTGTGCGGGATATAAAGTAATCATTAAAAAAAAGAGACGGGCATATTGACAAACACAGTATCTTCCTCTACCCAGGATTATCTTGCACACAGATAAATATTAGACCACACAGGATTATCTAGAAGTACCCATAAATCTTTTACCATCTGTTCTATTATCACATAGGAGTATATCTTACACAGAATTGTAAACAATTCTATGTGTATGTCTTTGGCCACAGAGAGCTGCGTCACACAGAGTTATTTATGCCAGGTAGGATACTTGATATATATATATATATATATATATATATCAAGTAATATATATAACTTGATACTATATATCAATAACCATCAAAGCTAGCAACACAGATTAGTAGCGAAATTTCAAAATTCAATTGACGTTTGTGATAAATATAAAATCATCTAATGATAATTTGATAAGACATCTCTATTTTAATAGAAAGTAAAATATTTTACAATGGGAAGTAAATACAATGACAGCGAAGTTACTGTTCGTCGTGCTAAAAAGCAGGACATGTCGGCGGTAGCAGAAATGATCCAAGTAAGTTACCGATCGGCTTTTTTTAAGGTTTATGTTATATCATGTATTTTTAATATTATGTTCTTTTAGGAACTCGCAGATTTTGAGAAAATGTCTGACGGACCGCAGTTATCTGTCAAAGGTATATTTTGTAAAATCGTGTACATCTCAAATCTGTATATTTATCAAATTCTTGACATATTTTTAATTTGTTCCTTTTTTTTAGTTTAAACAGTAAATTCTTCTTGTAATAGTAATCTAATGCTTTTATTCAAAAATCAGATTTACAGAACGATGGGTTTGAATCACAGCCACCAGCATTCAGATGCTTAGTAGCAGAATTAACCTCGGATAAGAGGATACTTGGCTACGCTTTGTACTTCCCCACATATTCGACATGGCAGGGACGGTCAATGATGTTAGAGGATTTGTATGTTAGACCCAGTGACAGGAAACAAGGAGTTGGACATAGATTATTTAATGCTGTTGCAAAAGTGAGTATTTTTCAAAAGTGTGTCCTGCATACATGTAGTATTGTAGACAGTTGAGATCTTTGGGTGGTGGAACTTAATGCCACACATTGTCTTGTTATCTGAGAAAGTAGCACAACTGGTACTTCTTTGTTATTGGGCATTTCATTTTAATTTTTGTTTTTAATAACATATACTTAATTATTTCATTTTTACTTATGAAAATATAGCCAATAATGGGTGTGAGATAAATTCACAATTCAGAAATTATTCTCATTCCCTTTGTTTGGTCAGACACTGCCTTGTTGATTTCTGCCATTGCATACACCATGTCTCAGATCAGAGAGGATCATGGAGTGCCTCATACACTAAGTTCTTTCAGTATTACTATATATATTAAAAAAAATTTTCAGGAGGCCAAATTATTAGGTAGTTCCAGATTAGATTTCCATGTTTTAGAATGGAATGATGCCAGGTCTTTTTACGAAGGCAAAGGCGCTATGAATTTAACTAAAAGTGAACAGTGGTGTTACTATCGTCTTACTGGAAGTGCTTTACATGAAGTTGCGGAACAAGCTGCGGAATTTAATTGAAGTTGTGGTATTTGGTTAAGTGGGCTGTTTTTTTATGTAGGTAGTATAAAAATGGTTAATGAGTGAATGACCAAGTCGGGAAATAATAATTCTGTTGAGAGGGGATACAATAAACCATTGCAAGTTGTAGTCAGCTTCATGCTACTCCATACTTAGACTAGACTTATTTTAATACTACATTGTAATTAAAAAAAAATCGTAAATAAAACCAAATATTAAGTGCATCAGTATTTAATAGTTACATAATATTGTACACAGAATGGACTTTACAACTATAGAGATCCAATATAACATTTGAAGATCATTTAGACAAATTCACAAAATGCACTACAGTTTCTACTATTTACAACTATCAATAAATGCCGTTTAACTTAGATCTAATCGGAAATTTGCTTCAGTGAGAAACAGGTTTGCCACAAGCGCCGAATTTCATGTTTTTGTCTCCCAATAAAAATTCTTTTAATCTATAAAATATTTTTCTTTTTGACCGATTTCAGAAAAGGGAGATGAAGATTTTCAAGTTCGACCGTATATATATAAATGCTATATTTTTGAAAAATAGGACAATTCAATCAAAATCATCTTACATATATAAAAATGGGTACAAGTACAACTAGCTAGTAGTAGTTTTAATGTTCTCAAAAGGCAACCCTGGTGAGAAGCGGGTGAGGTGCAGAGATGGGTATAGGTTAATTAGAATACTGTCTATATTTAATACTAATTTATGCCTGCGACTTCGCGCATACATAAACATTTAATGCTTTACAACATATATACTATATTTCATATAATGTGACATAAAACAAGGAATGTCAGAACAACTGACTAATATAACCAACCAATTTAATTATTAAAATTTCATTTTTATTTAATACCTTATTGGATGCTTTTTTTGTTTTCTTTGACATTTTTAAAACTTAAACAAAACAAATATATAAATTTGAAATTAAATTATTCGAAAATGAATAATAAAAATTTCATTTCACAATACGTTATTTGAAAGAAACTATATATAAACTATATTTATATGTCACTGACAATAAACCATAAGCTTATTGTTTTAATTATTACACAAAATCCATGGATGTCGATAAGACCTAATATTCGTCAAGTTTCCGAACATTATAGAAATAAAGAAATAATCGCACACTCAAATAAAAGTGACCTAATTAAAAAATATGCAATTTCTTTAATATCACCAAGGTGTCATAGAATAGATAAAAAAACAACAAAATGAGGACTTACAGAAATTATCTTTCATTCTAAAAAATTATAAAAAATAATTGGCAAATGATATTTTTTTTCTTACAAATACATATTTCCTAGGTGCTAAATATTAAATGATTACTTATCACGCTTACAACTTTGTTATTTAACTGTACCTACTTTCAATACTAACCTGTTCATTTCAATACGATATATTGACAAAAAACTATATATTCAAATACAAATCCATAATGTTTAGTAACTTGAAACGCAATTAAACGAACCAAATGGCAAGAAATCAAAGAAACCTTCTGTTATAAATTACACCTGACTACTCAGTCGAGAACACTTAATAATATTTACAGGCTAAAGTACAACTACTTCATTAACAATTGTAAGTTACAATTTACAATAGACTCGCGCACTTGACAGCGACTGGGATACGGCGACGCCTTCGAGTCTTCTTAAGTTAAATTATCTAATTAAATTTACAACCAAGGTCTCCACTCATTGTTGTAATATGGTAGAGTCTAGAAAAGTGGATTAATATTCCCAGTTTATAACTAACATTTTTACGTTTTTGTATTAATGGTATGATGTATGTCGTTGAATGTGCTACGTAGAAGCCATGAGTTTGGCGTGAGCGGTCACGTTGCGTTGATGAAGGAACCCACTACCCTCTTCTTCTTCGCCATTGCTTAGTCCATACTGAAAAAACATGAATAATATGTGTTGAAAAAGTGATTACATTACTTGATGTCCATTGGGGGTGATAATTATATTTGAATTATTAAGCTGGCTGGACTCAATGTCGGTCTTTGTCTTTTCACCTAAGTGAGGAAATGAAAACAACATTGATTGCCACGAGTAGGATTTGACTCTCAACCGTCGCGATTGTAGTGGGACGCTGTGCCTGTATCTTTATTATAACTAAAAAAATACTACGAATGAAAATAAAATAAAAAGACATACATGTTGTAAAGCATGTAAGTAATGTTGCTGCGAGTGGTAAGGTCCATTTGCGCCTGAATGCGCTCCGTACCCCTCATACTGTGCGGCAGAGTTGGGTTCACTCTTGATATTGAAGAGTGAAGGGTTGGACAGGAATGCCGGTGTGGAGGGGATGCCCAGCGCTGGGTACTGCGAGTTCTGGCCGGGGGCATGGTGGTGAGAGTGGGTGTGGGCGTGGTGGGGAGACGGTGTGGGACCCTCGCGTGTCTGCTTGTTCGTATGTGACATTGTAGCGGTCAAAGGGAGAGGCACTTCAGCTATGGCGGGCTTGCTTTCTGTAATTAAGTAGGTAAAATTAATTTATTTGTATGTTATTCAGTTGATAATAAGCATTCTGTGGTATGTCTCGTTAAGCGGTTGTAATGGAGAACGTAGTGGTCTCATATAATGCAAAGCTCGTGGACACTTCCGCGCAAATATTTTTGTTATTGAAATATTTTCGCTAGCTATAGCAAGATTTATTATATTTATAAAGTTTTAAAAAATGTACACTAATATCTTCTGTTATATTTGATTTATATTAGAAAGCATCACCACGTACCATCCATTCCCGGAGAGTTCTGACCGTCTTTTTTGGCAGCCTCCTGCTGGGGCTTAACGCCGTTGGAAGACTTCTTCGGTTTTCGTTTTCTTGTCTGTATTCCATCTTTCCGCATAGCAAGCGGTCTGTGGATTAATTTTATAGGTAATTTAAATATTAGCCATTACATATGCACTAAAAATTAAATTACGTTATATATTAAAAAAAAGTTTCAACAGACTCATTCTTGTGTATATATAAAGTACCTACAATAAATATGTTCTTATAAATCCTGTATTTATTTTTTGAGGATGACAAGAAACTCCATTCACCGTTTTACACTTGAATTAGAGAGATTTTTGAAATAAAGAAAGAGACAAATGAGAAACTTATTTCATGTAGAGGTTACTCTCCATAAAAATAAATTCATTTATTTGGAGGACTGAACTCGTCTATTTGACTAGTTTGCGACATCAAATTTAAAATACAAATCTAAAGTTCTTCATTGAAAATAGTAATTATTTTTAATTATTTAACAAAATGAACAATAACGTATAATTATAATTGAGACATCCATTGTCTTTTGTAATTTGTAGACATTTAAGTTAAAATTATATCATTAGGTAGGTCGTTCGTGTTTTCAATGTGATGATGGCAATAAATACGTGTTTCATTTACATTTACCTACTTGCAAGCGTTACCAATTGTCTATGATTAGATAAACGAATGTATGTGGGTTTACCTATTTAGAAAACGTATGAAATTTTTAACTAGAATTTGAACCCGCGCCTCTTGGAAACCGTCCAACTTCTCTTAATATTTAGTGTTTGATTTAGTTCTATCGGTTCATACAAAAATTGACGTCACGCAATATAAAGCATTCTATACGAAATGATGTCACAAAACAAGTGTTTGAGAAGTGGTGTAAAGTTTACCAATCAATATATGTATCACAACAACAATACAAGCGGGTCGCTTACCTGTTAATGCCGTGCAGCTTGTAGTAGAGCCCGCACGCGTTGCACACGGGCTCGCCGTCGTTGTTACGCCGCCACAGCGTTGTGTTACGCGAGCCGCAGTTGGTGCAACACTGGCCGTGTCTGCGCGCCGCCGACTGTAACACCAGGTCACTTTGCTCACAACGGAGGTTGTATGAGGGAATTAATTATTTAAATCATGCGGCGGTGCTTGGAATAAAATGTTCGGTAAATAGAGAAAATATTTGAGAGTTAAAATAAAGGAAAAGTCTAATCTAAAAGATTATGAGTAGAAGCATGCATTGTGTATAGATGTTATTAGTTTAAAACGAACAAAACCTCTAATAGTAAAGTGGTTACAAGTCAGCATCACCTATCACTACGGGCCACTATAATATCTGGTACCGTACTGATACGAGAGCTGCTTCCCTTCACCATGTCGGCTATTATCAATCGAGAGATAACTACTAATCTACTGGCTCGCGCGCGTCCGCGTCCAATGAGGGCCGCGCCGCGCCGTCATTGGCCGGGCACCTGCGCGCACAGAATGCATGCTGCGGGTCCTGAAGGCCGGCACCTTGAGATGTCTTATTGTCACCGCCGTTAGACTCAAAGTGCCGCGACTGCCCGACACTACCGCGAACGATCGGGACACTAAGTTTCTACGTAATATTTAGAAGCGGCTCCTTTTAGTCGCGGTGCCCAATGAGCTATCTCGGTGTTCTAATTCGGTACTGGGAACATAGCCAAGAGATCGGGCGGCCGATCGAAGTGGGGAGCGGTAGCGTGTAGTTCCCTAGTCGGAAGTACGCGGGCGGGGGTTGCGGGATCGTGCCGGGGTCAGAGGTGAGAGCAAGCATGCACTAGTCTACACGCCACCGACTCACCTTCTTCATGCCCCTGGCCATGCCTTCAACGCTCATCCAGCGCTGCACGGAGCCGTCCTTATAGAAGCGCGTTAGCAGCTCCGCGTCAGCACCTGTCGCAAACGGAGATCTTTAGGATAAGGAGAACAAAAGACTGACCAGCCGTTTGCTCGGCTTCACGAGCGGGCGGTTCACGCCGTTGATCTTGTGGTAGAGTCCACAGGCGTTGCAGAGGTAGTGTCCGGTCGCGTCCCTCCTCCACAGCGGCGTGTTGTTGGCGCCGCAGTTGACGCACTCGCGGCCCTCCTCGTACGCCTCCAGGACGCCATCTGTACGTCGCCTTGCCTCTTAAAATACTACATTCTACACACTACTACCCTACACTAGACGAAGTAGAGCAAACAATTCAATAGAATATTAGTAACTATATTTGAAGGTTGTTACCTATTTCTTATACATTGTCTACCTTCGTATAGTTTGATAACACTGACTTATAATGCATACTGGACATAATTTGATCTCAGAGTCCCAAGTAGGTACCTACATACAGACACACAAATTTAAATACAAATAATTTTATTCAAAATAAGAAGTTATATACTTTATTTTTTGAACTCAGCTGGATTAATTTATTAAATTAATTTTATACAAATACATATTTAATTATTTGTGACATCGATACCTTTGAAACAAACTGGAGCGAGCATTTCTTTTCCGAAGCGTGTTTCCATTTATAAATTCATTTATTTCGTAATAACAACTTTAAACTTTTCCCTTTAGGCCTTAAAGAGGCTTTAGGGCCTAAAGGTCTTTAAGGTTTAGGGTCTAATAAGAGGTCAGAAAATTAAGAGCACTTACTCTTATGCCTTATGTAGTGGTGTAGGTTCATAACCAATGTGCACACACACGTACATTATATACAAACAGTATGTAACGACGTTACTTTGTAACGATCCCTTATCAGTTCTTGGAAGGTTTAGAACAATAACAAACGGTACGCGCTATCGCCGTCGATAACGGCCATCTGTTCGAATTTCAAACAGAGTAACCTAAATCCATTAATACGTCTTATTATCACTAATTGTAAGTATCAGTGCGTAAGTAAGCGCCGCCAGGCGTCTCCGTCGCTATCTAATACTGCCGAGAAGCAGGAATTAACGCGCCTTATCGTATTCTAATATATCGGGCTGTATAAGACATATATTTACCTAGAATTAAATTATTGTTATCACGTTGTGGTAACATAAACTTATCTAGTTCGTTTCTGTTACAATAATTATTTTATATTCTGGCTATATTCAGCGTATAATAGGGTAGACAGAGGGAACCTAGTGTTGACACATTCCATTCTCCACATATTTCGGAAATTTTTCTGGTTACCAGAGCGAGGTAATAAAAGTAATTTATTCCCAAGAATGGGATTCGAACCTACAACTGTTGCTTCAGAGTGTTGCACCATAATGGCCTGGACTCAGACGTATTCTCAATCTATATTGTCTAAATCATGTAATTTACAAGAAAATGAAAATAATATTTTTTATCTACATGCCAATAATTGAAACAAACAAATATGAACTACGCAGGATACAGAGCGGGATAAGCTCGCGATCACGGCGTTATCGCGGCAGTGCTGCGGTCGGGGATTTACGCTGACCAGCCAAAGTGGCGATACGACGAGTAATACGACCGCTACCGTACTGTACTTAATTAATTAATAAAAAAATATCAAACTTACAAATAAATACGTATTAATAATTATAGGGACGTTAACTAAGAATTTATTTTACTTGCATAAGTTCTATAGTTCGTTTGTCATGAAACAGTTCCTTAGGTGTAGTTACCCTTGGAGTGCAGTAAAATATGACAGACATCTTCATTCGGAGCCGATCGGGAATACAGAGTGAGGGGCGTTTTGTGCAAAACTACAGTGACCGAATTAAATGAAATACCTTACATTAGAGACTTTATTTTAGCAATCTCTGTATCAATTAACCAATATAATATATGCAGATAAGAAAATCATTATTTTATCACGTTCGTGGTTTGAGTGACCGCAAGAAACGTTATCTTTAAAAAATAAACATTATTATTTTCCATGTTAAAATACGCCCTCTGGTAGTTTTATTTAGGGCTATAAAACAAAAAAAGATATAAATCATAATAATTGGATGCTAACTACTTAAGATAAAGGTAGTATTTATAAACCTCTTCTTTTTTCTCTAAATTAGAATGGCGTAAATGTGCCCTACATTTTACTCTTTTGACTAATTTTCAATTAGTTGTAGTATTAAATATTACAATATATAATAGATTTTTTTTCTGCAGCGGCATCTGATTATGTATTTTAACATGAAAACTATAATGTTAAAATACATAATTTATAAAACTTTTGAGATATCTTTTAAAAGACAATTATTTATTTAAACATATTTATATTTTACTAAAAGAAGAGATAATGAGCTTCATAAAAATGTACAATATTAAATAAAATTAGCAGAGAAACTCGTGAACAAACTAACGCTTAAATATCGCCACATGCAGTATGGGAAATAGAGAAATATTATTATATGTATAATAATATTATTGTTTGAGGGTAATTTTGAATATTTTAAACTGTACTAACCAATTAACCGTACTTTGAAATTACGAATTTTGTTGCGACCATTTATGATATGTTCTTACATGGGACCGCGACATGCGTCGCACCGCACAAGTTCATTCTGCCTTTTCTGCTTAACGAAAAAAATCTGGCTTTTTTATGAACTTCACGTAATATGTATAGAGCTATCGTATTAATGGTTTATAATGGTTTGTCAAGTCCGACCCACAAAGGGCGCGGGCCCCGCGTCGCGCAGCACTCAGTACTCGCGTCTAGATAACATTGTACAACTGTCCGTCGCTTATTTGGACGATGATTCATTTCAATTTAGATCTTATCAGAGAGTTGAAGCAATAAAGAGTACACGAGATAAGCGTGGACACAATCGTAAATTATATTTATGTATTATAAATTTAATATTCATTATTTGTCTTATAAAGGAGTTATATTTTCATACAGATAATATTTTATATCTTTCAAAAGTTTAATAATGTAATTTTATTTGTAGATATTTTTAGACTTGCAAATACGGATAAATCATTATTAAAATATTAATTTGTAATTGTCACAAATCACATCCTCTATATTATTGGACCTAAAATTATTATTTTAAATTACATTTTCCTGATAGTAACAAAATGGATGGATATTGGGGCTAATAATAGGCGAAAATGATTCTCGATAAATCGCTAAATGACTGATGGAACTCAATATATATATACACACACATACATGTACGTGTACAGATAAGTGTATAAATGTGACGGTCCCAGTCGAGTTCCAGCTAATTTGACGTGATCTAAACCGCGAGATAGCGGTTGATTCATACAGTCTGTTAAAGAAGCTGATCTACCTACTGTAGGTCCTGTGAGACTGTGTGACTACGTGATAGTATGTAGTTTTGTCAGTTTTTCTAAAACTGGTCGGAAAGTAAAGGTATTCTACTGGTTTGTTAAGTATTATAGTAGTATTAGTAGCACTAGATTCTCTTAGTTATGTGGGAAAAATAGCCATAAATGGCTAAAAATTGCTTGAAATAGCTTATAAATTTATACACAGCTACATTAATATCTCATAAACTCAGTAATAATAAAATGACTTTGTTAAGTTCACTACAGTTAGCGTTTAACCAGATTTTTTTCATATAAATCCGCTCAATAGTGTTTGTGTGAAAGTGGAACAAACTATAACATTTATAATATTTAAACTAAAATAATATACATTAGTAGTATAGGATGAAATAATTACCATAAGCAGGAGGTCGTTGTAGCGCGTCGTAGGGCGCGCACCACGAGCCCATCACCATGTTCTGTCCGTAGAGGCCGCCCGCCACGCCGCCCACGCCGCCCACACCGCCCACGCCGCCCACGCCACTGCTGCTAGCTAAATTAGTTAATTAATGTTTAGTTATAGATTTATAAAGTTGCGGCGTTAAGTTATATATAAAATCGAGACACTTTAAATGAAACTACAGTTTAAACTGCTATATAAAAGCCTAATATTTTTTTTTCCCAAATATGTAAAAGTTATTTTTTCAAACAAATCAAAACAAATTAATAAAGTTATTGTTGCAAAATAAAATGGCATTTGTTAAGAACGACGCACGCACACATAAACATGAAAAGGGACACCTGCGCACGCGCCTCATTCCTAATTAGAGTTGTATGTATTGGCGGCAAAGTTTAAAGTAGTATTTTTGTAGTAGTTTGCAAAGCTGTCTGTAGTACTCCGTCACACGAAATACAAATATGTAAAAATCGTGAAATGAAAATAAAATCCTTCGTCAAAACTGTTGAAGTATCTGGATTAATTTTTTTAGGTACAAGTTTGAATTAGTATTTTTTTATAGGAGAGGACAAGGCAAATGAGCGTTCAGATCACCTGATGGTAAGTGATCACCGCCGCCCACGACCCCATGTAACACCAGAGGAGCTACAGGTGCGTTGCCGGCCTTTAAGGTGGAGGATGTTGGGCGCCGGGGTCCGGCATTACCTAATGCGAAACGCAGTGGCAAGAGCCACTACTTCACGCCTGTTTTAAATGCCGGGGGTGGTATTAATCCGGTCGAGTCTGCCCATGCGTGTTGCCATTCCTGGCGACGTGACTCTACCACACGTACTTTAGTCGCCTCTTACGACACAAACAGTACCAGGGTGATCCTATTCTAAGCCGGGACCACACGGCTGACTTCACCAGAGCGAAGAAATGAAAACATAAATAAATATTTTCTTTCTTCGAGTGGGAATCGAACCCACAACCAGTCGATTGTGCAGCACATTTTGTACCACTGCGCCACGACCGGCCTCAAAAAGTTACCTCTATATGCTCGTAAAAGGATCGCTGATACTTCCACACTGTAAATGATATGTGGCTGAAATATTTATTTATGTTTAGCTTTAGTAGTATTTTTGTAGTAGTCTCCAAAGCTGTCTGTAGTACTGTACTGTACTACGAAATACAGGTATGGATAATTTTAAGTCAATATTAAAAACAGGTTGATGAGAGCCGGACTTTTTTATAAAATGGGTTATTTATAAAAATATCACATTAGTGCAACTATTATGGGAGCCTCCTAAATATTTATTTTATTTTAGTTTAATAGTATGTGTTGATACAGCGGCAACAGAAATATATCATCTTCGAAAATTTTAATTGTCACAGTTCATGAGATATATACATAGATATATAACTGGTCCCGTAATGTTGAAAAAAATGGGTACGGGACCCTAAAAATTATATTTGACATTAATCTTAATATTCCTTAACAATATTCATCAATGAATTATATTTTACTTCAGAAATTTATATTAAAAGAATTATTTTTCAATAAAAACTTTGTTATCGTAACACTTTTTTTTTACAATGTAAATATTGTTCAAAAATTAAAAGTAAAGACTAAATAGTCGACATTAGACGCTATCACAATCACTAACAACACAAAATGAACAAATAACTCATTATATAGATAGATAAGGTAATTAATAACATTATAATAATAAGATACTCGTATCTCTATCTATCGCATCACTGTCTGACATGACCTGCACTCACCTGCTAACAAAGCGATATTCTGCAACCAATGCGCTTCTATAGGAATGTCCATGTCCATCTTCATATACTGTATACAGTATATCCTGGTATATTGTAGTAGTAATTCAGCAGCTGGTCGAAGAGGTACGACACGGTGGTCAGAGGTCACGCGGCGCACTGGCGGCCGGCGGCGAGCGCGCCCTGTTATCTCTACTCACTAACGTGACGTACTTGTAATCTGTTTGTGGACTAGTGACTTAGAGCTTTTGTGGATTGACTAGCTTTTAATTTGGTTTTGCTTGGGTTGCAGTGGTATCTTGATAGGACAGGCTGTATTGCTAGTTGTGGGTAGTTCACAGTACTGTTTTATGTAGTAACCTAACAATTAGGTCGGGCAGGGTGAACCTAATGTTATAATAGCTCAACACGCAAAAAAAACCTCAAAAATTCGGCGGAAGATGGAGAAAGTGCTTTAATTGGAACGGTGTGTCTTAATACTAGTTTTTAGTACTTAATACTAGTTTCCTCTGCCTACCCTGCCTACCCTGTTATATATGGGACACAGCGTGAATAGAGATATTAATTAAAAATACCATTTTATGCTTAGAAATTGTACTAATTATGTATTATTACGGCACACAGTAAAAAGAAAACTATTTAATCACAATTTAATCGTTTAGTCATAATTTTTCAGATTGGTATAATGTTCATTCTTTCCTCAAAATAATAGTTTTATCCGCCTGTATTAAGCAAAGGCTGTATTTTCTCTTTTTTTTACTTAACGCGCCGGTTGACATCGTGTAAACACAATCATAAAATAATTAATAGTAAATCTTATTCTATGTGAGGTTTTGTTAAATGTTTCTTGAGTTAACACGCATTAACAATGGATAAGTTAAAACCCTTTATTATCCTGTTGTGGTGCTCGTATCGTTCTGGGAATGACCCTCGATACCTCCTATTCACGATGTCGCTTGCGGTCGTGGTAGCGTAGAGACGACGCGCGCTCTAGTTTTGATAAGCCAGCTTTTTATCCTTATCCTTATTCAACTAAATATATAATTTACGTTTGTGAGGCGTTTTTGCAATTTTTAGTTTTAGTTGGTAATCGTGGCTCACTGAGAAAGCGGACTCTCGGGGGAATGAGGTTCATTTCCCCGCTTTCGTAGACAAAGCGTTGAATGGCGTTGAATTCCGGAGTTTCAAAACGGAGTACATTAACATTATATATATAAAAAGTGAAAAAAATATGTTTGTATAAAAAATAATATCTTAGCCAGCTATTTACTCCACCAGCCAGCAAATCGTTTCAATTTAACCCATTACCGCCCTCTGTACCTGCACAGGTACAACTACTTAATCGATAAATTATGTATTTTATCTGTGGTAAGTGTTGAAAGTAGTTAGAAATTACAAATCTAGATGATACTAGTTACCATATAATAAATAAAAATAGGCGGTGGGGCGAAAACAAATGTCACTTATTTTGTAATAAAATACGGAGTCCAGACACGACATACAAGGTAAGATTATTTTGTTGGTTTTTATCAAAAATAGTGAAATATTTCAACTTCTTTTTTTATTTTTATGGAGTCTATTTATTTGTGTTGGTAATAATAACATAAGAATTAAAGTTTATTACAAAACTTGTAAAGTAGGGTTTGTTTCATTTGTTGTACACAGGCGGGTACAGCGGGCAGATTCGTACTAAAATTTCGTTTTGTTTTTACTTTGCTTATAAGTTGAAATGGCCAATCGGAACGTATTTACCAGCTATAAGAGACTGAAGGAAGCCTTGGAATCAATTTTGGCTGATGAAAGCAATGATGAAGAGTACGATATGGTATTAGTGCCACCAAATCCGGCTGTGGTGAGTGATGAGGAAGAAGGTAATGAAGATAATTTGGCGGCTTCAAGATTCCCTATGGCCGTTCCAGGGACTATTGAGGTAGGTAGACGATGTTTCGGAATTGAGCGACAGTGATGATGAGCCGCTAAGACCTATTCCTGCAAAATGTGCCAAAAATGTGATGTACATTTACCTGTATGGAGGAAAACTCAGCCAACCGAAGTACTGGAACCGTTCGAGAGAATCGGACAAAGAAATGTCCCCTGATCACAGTAAAAAATATGAAGAAGAAGCCTAGGGCGGAATATGATTATAGTTTTCATACAAAGAATTAGATAACTATGGTACGTTGGAAGGACAATAATGTCGTTACAATGGGAACTAATTTTGATGACATAGAGCCTCTGGGCAAAGTCAAACGATGGTGTAACATCAGAAAGCAAAAGGTTGACGTAAATATACCTAAAATGTTTGTCAACTATAATAAAGGAATGGGTGGAGTGACCAAATGGATCAGTCTATCGAAAACTAAGAGCCGTCCGTCATCCTCAGCGGCACTAGGGGGTCGGAACAATAATGGTCATAATCCTGAACGGATGGAAAACCCATTGCGATGTGTTATCTGTCACCAAAGAATTCGCTGGCGTTGCGAAATATGTTTGAAAACGCTATGTGTTGAACGACCTTGTTTCAAACAATTTCATTCCTAAAGCGCCCATTGTACACGGCTGAGTACACCCCTAAAACTTGATATGTAAATATATTTTTTTCATTTTATCTTCTTATATAGCATATTTTATCCCTTATGGACTAATAAATAGAAAAACAATAGAAAAATATACTGCAGTTTCATTTTGGGCGTTAATGGGTTAAGTAAGAAATTAAATAAGACGTTTTATTACAATCCCGTTTTATTCCCATTTCCCTAGACTTGCTCTGCCTAGAGATGATCTTATGACCTAAATATAGATACAGAGAGTGGAACTAATCCCAATTAATTTTAAATAAAATCTACAATTATTCAATTAATAAAACTTTTTTAGCGACACAACTTATGCTTTTCCAATAAAGTAATTTTTTTGAGAACAAAATGTCTGAGGCTCAACAACCTAATTAATTAGAAGATTCATACTCCGAAAAATGATTCATTTTCACTAGCTAGCCATGAGAACAAGACACCACGCGACGTTAAGTTCCGCTGTCCAACATGAATATGAATGTATTCCTTCTGACTATCCTCACCGATCCTCAAACCTGACGCACGCGGGACTCGCGTGATAGCTTATTTATATTGATTCAGCCACGTTTTCTGACTAGCTTGTTTGTTTGTTTTTGTTATTCTTAAGTCTTCAACAATAATACACATACAATAATGAATGAATCACTTTGGAGTTTATTTTAAGATTCTGTGAAGCCTACCTACGTACTACCTACGTAGACGCCGTTGATTGATGGAAGAAATTATTTTAATTTATTGGCGCTATATCAAGAAAAAGCGCAGCATTGAGTTCCGTTACTCAATATGAAATGTCTTGAAAATTCATTAGAAACTGAGGGCCTAACATTAGGTTTCCTCTGCATACTCTGTAATACGCAGGACAGCGATAAACTATAGTTCGTATCGTAATAAACTGACGTGTCTAATATTACAGAAACAGGAAGGTCAGTATATTTTATTTATTATGAATCAAGCAAGATATATAAGAGGAAAAGCTGACTGAAGTTATCAACGTTGGGTAAATCCCTTCAAGGGATTTGGCTGAAATGTAACAATTTAATGAACGAAGAGGATAGGTACTATACACATGTATGTACAGAACTCTTTCGTCAGCGTGGGACTGGCAACGCACAGTCGAGGAGAGTGGGGAAACACTAAGAGAGGATTTCCTTAAATTTCTACGGAAGCGGGAAAACAGAGATTTTTTTTATAATTGGATAATAGAAGTGGTGCATGATGATAAACGATACGATTTGAAAATTAGGACATTTCAAAGCAAAGAAATGCTAGGAATTGAAGTAATTAGCGAGACGATTTTAACAAGTTAACGGAATTGTCTTAATGAGGTCGGAGTGTCTGGTCACTCCGCGTCATTAAACAATTCCTAGTGGTAACTAGGTTCTCGGGTTCCCCACAAGATATAGTGTGAAGCTAAAAATAAACTACTTGTTTATTTCTTACTTCAAGGTGTATATCCCGTAAACAAACCCAGCAGTCTCCGTGTGGTCTCCGCATAATTATAAAGGTATTACTTACAAACTGTATTGTAACTGTAAATTGTTGAATCATAGTTATCGCAGTTTTTCCTGTTTTCAATAGATTTCGTTGACACTCAATGACGCAAGTACGTTCAGGGAATAAGATCAATAAGCGTGTGAGTACCTAAACAGATAGTTACTCGTATAGTCAAAGGTTCCTCTAATGGAGATTGTATAAAAGAGTGCGCTAAGCTCTTATGTAACTTACCGTACTTAACATTGCTGAATTTTAACACCTTCACGCATTATCCCGCAAATATATATATATATATATATATATATTATGGAGAAGGACAAGGCAAACGAGCGTTCGGGTTACCTGATGGTAAGTGACCACCCCATTCAATATTCATTTTTTCTAAGCATTCTAACATCTTAAAAGTTATCTTATAAATGAATAACATTAAGTTTCTCAACGTACCGTAAGTATCATGGTGAGCATGATGGTGCCAGGTCTGGTGTGGGGCGAAGTGCGCGTACTGCTGCAGGCGCCCGCCCCCCCGCTACGTACCCGAGCCCGTAGCCCTCTCCGCACTCTCCGCCGTATGTGCCTCCGTTACCGCCGAACATGGTGAATGATGACGAGCGGAGAACGGATGGTAGAGAGGTTCAAGCGCTCATTCTTCGATTATGGTGGATTCTGTGGAGATAATTCAGTAATTAGTCGATTTTTTTCACGATTACTACACACTACATTTCACGATATAACCCGCACTATGCAGAGGGAATATAACCCGGGAATCTAGTCTCAAGAAAATCGGTTCCCATTAAGACTCTTCCGTTCTCCACCTTGTTTTTTTTTTATGGGAGAGGACAAGGCAAACGAGCGTTCGGGTCACCTGATAGTAAGTGATCACCGCCGCCCACGACCCCATGCAACACCAGAGGAGCCACAGGTGCGTTGCCAGCCTTTAAGGTGGAGATGAAGGGCACCGGGGCCCGGCATTACCTAATGCGAAATGCAGTGGCAAGAGCCACTACTTCACGCCGGTTTTAAATGCCGGGGGTAGTATTAATTAGGTCGAGTCGAGTCTGCCCATGCGTGTTGCCATTACTGGCGACGTGACTCTACCACACGTACTTTAGTCGCCTCTTACGACACCGACAGTACCAGGGTGATCCTATTCTAAGCCGGGATCACACGGCTTGTTGTTACCAGAGAAAAGAAATGAAAATATTAAATCATTCATATCTTCTAGTGGGATTCGAACCCACTCGTCTCGTCGTCTCATATCTCGTTTTCAATCAGATAATTGTGCCATTGCGCACGCTCTCGCTCTCAATCTCTTTTACGTGTGTAGTTGTGTTTAGTTTTCTTTATTAGGCCAGGGGAGCACACCTGATAAAAAATTAAACTATTTAAATAATAACAGCAGCTCTGCGCGAGTCTGTGCTCAAGTACGAATACGTTATATTCTCTAATTAATTTTATGAAAAAGATAAAATAAGTCGATTTCCTAATTTTAAAACTATGCGGAATATTCTGTGTTCAATTGCTGTTGCTATCGTTAGCTGTTTTGTGTGCGGGTTTTTATATTATAACACCATGAGAACTAGCATGGCAAAGTATTTAGTATGTAATATTGGAAACTTGAATTAAGTTTGTCCTGAAATTTAAAATATATATATGGGGGTGATATATTTTTCCTTATAAAAACTTATTTATTTATTTTTACATTTGAAGCAAATGTATATATATGCACAAAATAGGAACCCACAACACAGGCAAGACATACATATACAAACACGCGTGGACGGATATCTTTATCTTTTTTCTTGTTTTTTTTATTTTTGGCAAAAAAACAATATAAAGTAACTTTAAATATAGGTTTTTTTTTTCGAAGAGTGAAATGGAGAGATTATTGCCCCTTTTTCATTAACACCAGCTCAACATCTCAGGGCATGAGATGCCCTGGTGTAACTGAAAATCTGAGATGCTAGAGAGTCGAAAATGAAGCATTATTAGCTGAGTTAATAATGTTCTATTGTTGTAAAATTGTATATATACGAGTATTCCGTGGCAATAAATGGATTATTATTTTCTATATTCTAACGAATGAATCTTTTCATAACTTATATAGAACATATTCTATGAAGAAAAAAACTCAGTGTAAAGAGACTCTGTTTGCTGCATTTTGCAAAAAGTCGAGGCAACAATAGACATTTTCATATAAATAAACAGATAACACTCTACATGGAGTCGTAAGTTGTAACCGATATACATATTTTGTATGAGCTTAGTAACTTATAATGTGTTTTAGATATCACGAATACGCCGATAGTTGCGTGTGCGCAGGAGATAGAGCACGCACTCCCGACAACAGACTTTTCCAGGTGGCTAACTCGTGTTATATTATTGTGTATTCTATTCTATTGGAATAAGAGCGATGTTTTAATTCCATATGATTATTTGAGAGTAAATATAAGTTTGTGTTCGTTACCAGTGACTCAGTTACCTAATATCTAAATACTGTAACGCGGTCGTTGCGGCAAGTGGCGGCATATTTAGAATTAGCTAATTGTTTCTATTTTTTATCTTTCTTTTTATATGTTACAGGTTACCGTGCTGTGCTCTGTCTGGGGGTAAAATAGAAAAATTGAAAATATTAAATTTAAAGCGCGGCGTTGAGTTACGTTACTAAATGTATTAATAGCCGTTTGTTTCAATGTCCGCCTACTCCTTCTAATAGTATTTCGTCAAAATACCTACTTTTGTATGAATAATACAAATAATAATGTTGTATGTATGAACTATTTACCCATAAATCTTCATTAGTTTCTCATCACCGAGCGGACCGTTACGAAACGTGTATTATTCATTAGGCTTCATTACTTAAATAAATTACCCACTTTTTCTATCGAATCAGAATAATATATTTTTTATCTGTTTCCATTCATTTTTACATACACTTTATTAGTGTATAAATAAACCCGTAGCGTAGTGTGACAGCACCTGACTGTAAGCGCGAGGTCTGTGGGTTCGATCCCTAGTCAGAGTTATGAATTATTATTTATTTGCATTTTCTAATGAAGCGTGGCGTAACCTCCGCCTCTAAACCCGTGGTTCTCTCTGGCTTCCCTGGGCGTGCCGGGCGCCAGAGTAATCTATAGAGTATAATGTTCCTTACTGTATACTTGTAATTAACTGACACTTGCTTGCCCTTTCATGTGTAACCTTTAGACGGATGTTGTTAGTTCGAACCTGTCACTTCGTAAAGTAAGTGTTTTGTTTTTGAAGTATTTTTTAACAGTTACTTGCTATTTATTAGATGGAGTTTTATACTTATACATCTTGTAAAGGGTTCGTGAGTGTTAATTGATTTTTTTTTCTATATTTTTATATGTATACGAAAATTGAGATATGTTGAGTTCAGTCGTGGCGCAGGGGAAATAAAATATTTAATATTTTGTCGCTCTGGTAACGAGGCAAAGATCGCGGCGTTGAGTTCCGATACTCTACACACAATGCCTCCACAATTCAGCGAAAAGTGGAGAACTGAAGTATCTTAATAGGAACTGAGTATTTTACCGTTAGGTTCCCATGTTACCTCTGCCTATCCTGCTGTGTGGGAGATACAGCTTAAAGCTAATAATAAGGTAAAATACTTTTTTGAAAATTTATTTTAATCAAGGTTCATTTTGGATATGTTCTCCAGATATAATATCGGTATATATATAGATACCTATCTATATATTTAAAGATATGCAATTTTCAATAACGGTACCACATGGCGAGTAGTTCTGGGAGGCGAGTTTGTCATATCTGCAGCTGGCACGCGCCTTTTTACACTATCTACAAATGATACTATTATGTACAGATGTAGATAAGATCTTCTTATCGCTATTCACTTAGCGTCAATTTGTCTGAGCTTAGCCTTAGATCTAATGTCTGATGTATTTTAATAGGGCCGGAACTGCTTTGCTAGCATCATAATCTCTCCCACATCCCATATACTCTATCCCATACAGCCATGGCAGATGAGGGAACCTATTGTTAAGACATTCTATTTTCTACACTCTATGAAATTTTCGTAAGATTGAGAAATTTAAAACCACGCTACGACTTGTTACTAGAGTGAGGAAATGAAAACATTTTAGCAATCCGAGTGGAAATCGAAGCCACAGCAAGATGCTGTGCCTCTGCACCACTACAGGCTCAGTTAAATTTAAATACATATAATATGTAGGTAGGTAATATGTATAACATGCTGGTGTCATAAAACATGGCTTGGATAGTTTTACGACGAAGTCAAACGCTAATGTGTTTTTATATTGCAGTAAAATACTTATTCTATTCCAAAGCCAATCTTGAAAACTTTTTTTGAAGCACAAAGTAAATGCGTGGGCGCAGCCACCTGACTTTGGTCGGGAACTGTAGGTAGTTGGGTAACCACTTGAGACCACATGTAGGCAACTTGTATTCGATACAAGTCTCTCAAAATTGTATTTTTCAACAATTAAAATAAATCAAGAGTACTTTTTGCTGGTATAATGTGGGAAATTTACCGTTATAAACATATTTTTAGGGTTCTGTACATTAAAAAAAAATTAACCCTTTTAAGAACATTTTGTTGTCCATTCGTCGTTACCATTTTTCTCAATATGGAGATTAATATCAAATCCCGGGGTCAGCTGACCCTTAACGGAACTTAACATCGGGCTTTTGCTTTTTAATTAACTTTATCCTTTTTTATTATATGTATTTTCTTCCTTCAAGTTCAAATGGAACCGTACGTAACGAGAATAAAGGTGGATCTGTGACCTACATACAAAACTATATAAATATATATCGATGCGTCTCTATCGCGACTAGATACCACACCATTATAATTATTTACATGATTAAAACAATTATTAATGTCGGGTTATATCTGAATAGCGTTGAATCATATTTTAAATAAAATTATCCTTTATTTGTACCCGATTGAGTCATCTTTAGTTATAAATGTAAATACAATGTAAATAAGTCAATTTTGAAAAGATTTTTTAAATTTTAAAAATATATGAATACTTAAGTAATTATATGAGGCCGTCGTGGCGCAGTCGCACAAGGGTGTCGTCCGTGTGGGTTCGATTCGGACTCGAGGAAGTGAAATATTTATTTATGCATATATTTCCATTTTTCCTCGCTCTGGTGTCGAGGCAAAGCGTGGAGTTGAGTTCAGCCACTCAACACGCAATATCTCCAGAATTCCGCAGAAAGTGGGGAACGGAGTGTCTTAACACCGAGGTTCTCTCTGCCTACCCTGCTGTGTGCGGGATACAGCGTGAAGCTAATTATATTTGTCTGATACAAAGGTCTACCTACCTATCTAAATCTAAATAATAAGTAACTGGGTACTTAACTATTCGGTCAAGCAAACACATTTGGTATTCTATGACCACGACCAGGGATAAAATATTGCGAATAAAAAAAGACCTACTTGGCGGAATTAAACCCACAACCAGCGCGTCCAGTTATAAAATTTCTTATAGTTAGTCTATACCGACTACAGAGTCACGGGGTACGTCGTCAACGTCACGTCAGCGTAGCGGGTTCTGCTGTTCTAATATATTTCAAACTATCCTGGATATATACATACGAAATTTCGTCCAAATCGGTCCAATCGGTTAGGAGATATAGAATGACAAACTCATATACAGAGTGATATATAAATATTTAAATTTACTATTACTTTTTATCATTTTATTTTTCTACTAATCTATATATACGAGTATAAATGGAGATGCTCCCACTGACTGAGGTAAGACGCACGCGCAGCCGTAACCGCCGTGCGTAGAAACATGAATTTTGAACAGATGTTTATTTTCGTAATCTTAACATCCACTAAGAAGGAATTTTGAAAAATTTTAACCCTAAAGCGATGAAATAGGGGGTTGAAAGTTTGTATAGAGTTTTACAAATTTAAAAATTTAGACTCTTAATAATATTTCATTGAACACGTGTTTCACGGTTTTTTAGAATTCGCACCCGAAGCTGAAAATAATTTCATAAACATATTTAATAAATATCTGTACAATCCAATAGGGCGAAGCCGCCCAGGTCGGCTAGTATAGCTATCTTAAAGTGCGTCAATCTATCAAAGTAGAGTTATCTAATTTGTATCTGAAAGTAAAAGTTTGTAGAATTTGACCATTACTTCGTTTTAATATTTTATTCACTAACAAATAGTAATACTTAGACACATCTAGATACTAGTGTAGTGTTTAGTGGAGAATAGAATGTCTTAGCACTAAGTCCCTCTGCCTACTCTACTATGAGCGGGGTACAGCGTGAAACCAGATTAATCAGACGTTGCCACATTAGTGTGAAATAATATTTGAATTAATAAATATATTTATCTGAATGTAGAATAAGATCCTCGCAAGTGGCCTGGTCTCAAATAGATCAGAGAGCCGATACGCAGATACTGCATCACGTCACCTCGGGCTAGGGTTGCCTGCTGCTCTCCGTGCTGACCATGCCTAGACATTTTACTGTGTTTAATGCAGGAAAAATTTACTAAAACACTGTGTGTCTTCTTAATTATGCTTTGGATCTATAAATTTGATTTTATACTGAGATTCCATCGTGGTATGATGACAAATAGCTATTTTATAAATTTGTTTACACATTACATAAACAAAATATGTTAATTATGATTAGGCAAAGAAATAAAATATAGTTTTGTAGCTGATTGGGATGACTAGTGTTAATGAGAGTTACATTTAGTTACTACTTCTATAGCGCTTGAAACTTCTTAGATTTACATATTTATATTATTCTAAGAATACATAATATAATATACGATATGATAATTTCCAATAACACAAATAAAATATGATTCATACTGATAATAACAATCATAATACAAAGTAAAAAAATGTAAAATATTCTTATGACTTCAAACTTCTATACGATATTATCTTTATTTTCAATTTGCGGAGAAAATTTGTGTTACTTTCAGCTCATTATTCTTTTTTCCCATACTGTCTCAGCAACACTATAATCAAAAAATTTAAATAACCAAAATGAATTGAAGCTGGCCGCCATCCCTGCCGCGGCGGCCTGAGTGGCACCGGCGCCGCCGCCAGACGACTCAAGTGCTCTAAAAGCGGTGCCTTGCCCTAGGTCGGACTACAAGCGGGATACGAACCCACACCAGTACCCCACTTATCGACTCAATTACACCTTGGACACATGCCTATGCTTGGTTCTCATCAAAGCGAGAATGGGCTATTTATATGATGCTGTGGAGGAGGAATTAATGTGGAAAGATTTTCAGTCTATTAAATATAATAAATAAATAAAAGCGTCTAACTTTTGGCTTAGAATGTGTTATATCACGTTTTACGGAGAAAAGAGAGTCTGTAAATATGTATATATATATTGTTTTATTGTACGCTGTATCCCGCATATAAAAGAATATGTGATATTTACTAAAATGAATATGGCACAGTATTGTTGTTATTGCTTAAATAATTTTATTTTGTTTAAGTGTTAGCTACACAAAGGCATTTCTGTTAAAGGTTCTGTTACGTGGAGTAACAGTAAAATAGAAAAAACTGGATAAGCCCGAGTCGGGCACACCCACCGGGGATTCCGTACAAAAATTGGAGGTCTTAAGCTTTTTCTGAAATTCAGACTTAGTTTAGCCAGAGCCCTTTCATCTGATACCTCACTTGAACTTAGTAGTAGTAGCTTTAATACCAAATATTGCCCCCCATATAAAAATACTATTTTTTAGGATTTAACTACAAATGTATAGTTTTCAGATTTACTCCTGAATATATCTTTCATATAGAAATATGTTTTTTTATCAGGAAAATATGGGGCTGTAGATCTGAGTATATTGTTTGAATTTCAACCCAATATTTTACAAGGGTTCTTTTAAATCACGGAACCCGGAAATTTGGCAGAGTGGGGGGAACGCAGCGTTTAACCACTATCCCTATCTGTCCAACAGTAGTCCCTGTAGCTAACAGTATATTATGAATAACTAATGTACTAAAGAAAATAGAAACAATTTCTCGTATTTGACGTAGCGGGCCGACAAACAGGTACATTAGGCGCGTCTCTGCGGCCGCGGGTATATCACGTCTCATAAAAATGTAAACGAAGCTGTATACTTGTATAGTCCACATAGCGGCCGATAGTCCGTTATTCATGGACTTAAGTGACGTCGCCGCCCGGGGATAGAGGTGACCACTTCGAATGTACTTTATGGGACACTAATCGTCAATAGAAACTTTTATTGCGTGGACTTTAAAATACAAAATGGAAAGTTCCGTTTTTCTCGTTACCGTTCCAGAACCGTTTCGAGAAACCCACTCTCAGGGAAAAACTTCTTTACACATTAAACTAAAATTCAATAAAAGCCAAATTTGAGCTTTCTTTCTTTTTTCTTGGTGAATTTCTAAGTGGCATAATTCTGCCTGCCTCTCCCGCAATGAAATAATAATTCTATCTTTTGTATCTGTAATCCACATTAGCAAGGGATGCAGAGACAACCTAGTGTTAAGATACTTCGTTCCCCACTTTTCACCGAATTCATGAGGTGTTGCGGAGTGGCGGAACTCAAAGCCACGCATCGTCGACACCAAATGTCGCCTCGACACCAAAGCGAAGAAATTAAAGTTCTAAATATTTAATTTCTTCGAGTGGCAATCGAACCCACAACATGACGCGTTTCCAATCAAACGCTTGTCCTAGTGCGCCACGGCTGGCCTCTAGCTCTATGTATAATATACAAAAGAAATAAACTTATATTCGTATCAATACATTCCTGAGCGCGGCGCAGAGTTGGTTATATTATTTAGTCCGAGGTATAATAATTTTGGTTCGCGCATAAATCGCGCGCAGCCGCTGCGGCTAATGCAGCACATAAATCCTGCCTAGCCGAGTGCAACCTTAGACCGGACCCGCACAGACTGGCAAATGCTAAATATAAAACAGCCACATATTGCTCCGCCACAGATTAAATATTTATTTCAGTTCGGTAATAATGCTTCCTACCTTTTTTTAGGTTATCTGTGGACATTTCTATTTAAGTATTTAGTTATATTATTAAATAGAGTTATAATATTTAATTCTTTAGATAATAAACGGTAGACGGTTTCTATTAAAAATACGAGTATATGTATGCAGAATATTTTTATTGTTTTTTTATCTGTCTATGAATAATTATGCTTATTTCAAAAATTATTTTAAGAAATGTTATAGTTTTTTTTATTTAATTTATTAATAACTAATATACCAATATAGATCATTGAAAAAGTGGGGAACGGAGTGGCTTAACAGTAGGTCCTCTCTACTTACACTGGAATGTAATGATACTTCTGCTCTTGTGAAGAAGTAGAAAAAAAATCTTTTAATCATTGTCTTCTAAGATTTCATTCATTCTAAGATTTTGCGTCTCATTTCGTATGAAAGTGGAAATAATGTGAAATCAAATGCCCTTTTTGTGTATTTCTCTGAACAAGATTCGTATACATTACAACTAATGAGACAGGAATGTCATTAGGCACAGGCGTCGGGGTAGGCTGCGCGGTGTTCGGTACCAGAGTTACAGCCCATAAATATTTGTTAACACCCCATACTTATGCGCTGGTTAAAACTAATATACGATACTTTTTTATTTATGTTTTTTTTTTAATTATAATTTCTTAATTAAGTTATTTATAATAGTGACGGTTTTCTTATACTTTTAAAATTTCCAAATTTATATTTAAAAATGTATTCGTTTATCACTTTGATACTTACTACTTCTACAATAGAACTATATGTACATAAAGTAAAGAATATATTTACCAATAAAATAGGAATTTGTGATTTTTTTCAGTTTATTCGTGTCCACTTATACTCGTATGTAGTAGCACACCTTCTGATCTACGAGATAGATTTGAATGAAACCTCATATATAAAAAAATAATCTAAAAATATACCCACTTTTGCCGGCATCCAAAAATTATATATTTGAACAGAATTTGTACAAAATCTATATTGAACATATGTTCATATTTTTTGCGCCTGTGAACTCGTACCGGGATAGTAATAGTCACAAATTTGGACACGTGTCTGCAAGGCGATACCGAGATGATGAGACACGGAGCCCGGTGATAACTGACTGTCACCAATATATCATAGTGTAAGGGTTAGGAACTAATTACCTCTTGCTTCATAAATATAACGCTGTATCCCACACATAGCAGGATAGGCAGAGGGAACCTGGGAAATGTAACCTTGTATGTAAATAATTATCTATTAGTAACTAGACCATTGAACAGTAATAAACATTCAATCGCAGCTAGTATTGTACAACATGCTCGTATATAGGTAGGTACGCGGTAGGCAGAGAGGCAGGGAGGCAGGGAGGCAGGGAGGCAGGGAGGTAGCGGTATATACAAATTAGGCGCGTCTTAAACCAACTAACCATAAAATTGTTCATTGATTGCACATCACTTATCACTTTATGGGGGCCCATAAAACAAATCAGAATACGACATATGTCGGAGAGGCCGTCGTGGCGCAGTCATACAGCGTGTGAGTGTAAAGGGCGACGGTTCTGGGTTCGATTACCAACCGGGGAACAAAACATTAATATTTACATTATCTCGATCTCGTGACATGACAAAATGCGGCAATGTGAGGAATTGAATGTCTTAAAAGAAGAGTAGGTATCCTCTGTTTATGCTGCTATATGAGGGATACAGCGTAGCACTTGTACGGGAGGCAGTAGATAGTTAGTTCTTTACATGAGATAATCAAACCATAAAACGTGGTAGAGGCTGGTGCTATAAATATGTAGCTGGCTCGCTATCGGTACGTATGTGTAGTTAAACTAACCGGTGTTTTTTGTTTAGTCTTATTGCGTGGTGGTCAACGGTCAATTGTGAGACGGAGGACGTAGGTTCTATTTACGCTAGATTGTAACATCATTCCACAGGAATCAAAGTAGGAACCTAGAGTTAAGGCTCCGTTTTCGCTTGTTGCCCAAATTTGACTTATTGATATGGCTACGACTGTTTGTCTCTGCAAAGCGCGCTGTCTAAGTGTTAGTTTAACGAAATGTGTATATGAGTTACAAATAAATAAATAAAATTATATTTTTTTAATTATCTTTTTATATTCAAAGTTCGAAGTATAACAATTAATATATTAATTACAAAGACACCAGGCAGGCACTACTCAGCTATTAGTTCAATTATCTAATTATTTATTAGAACAAGCCCCCATTAAAGTACTTTTTTTAAAGTCATCAAAGTTTATTTTCTTATTATTTTATGAGTTATTAGCGTCGATAATGAACTAACTGCAGCGGAAGCTCGATGGAACTGTCGGGCTTCTGGTTCTTACATTTTACAATTCGAGATAAATACAAGCAATGAGGGCTTTACGACTGCTACTGTTCATGATTAAAATGCAACGCGATTTTTATAACATTTAATAAACAATTACGTGTATTTTTTTTTAGCTTCATACACGTAAATTTCCTGTAGATAGTAGTGTAGATAGAGGGTACCTAGTGTTAAGTCACTGCGGTCCCCACATTCCGCAGAATTCAGGAGGCTCTGCGTTTTGAGTGGCGGAATCCAACGCCGCACTTTACGAAATGAAAACGACTGATCTCAATCATCATATTTTTATATAATTAATTCTATATTCAGATTAATTATTGAAGTTTCAATTATATTCATACAAATAGTCCGTACATTTATTAAATAATCTGTGAGTGAAGTCGAGAATAAATTATAACAAATTGGCGTGAAGCAAAGTTTCAATTAATTTCATTTCCATGACGTATTTAGGTTTTTAACACGTTATTTTACGTTATATAACAGTTTACGATGTTCTTTTTCAAACGTGAGGCTTGCTGTCCATAACCCTATCGACTGTTACAGCAACAGCAACAGCTCGAATCAAAAGCAACGAGGGTACTCTATAAGGTCCCAAGAAATTCCAAGTACTACATCTAGGCTACTTGAATGGAAGAAGTCATGTGATAAATTATTCAATTACCGTCGGGTCACCTGATGGTAAGTGATAGCCGCCGCCCACGACCCCATGCAATACCAGAGGAGCTACAGGTGTGTTGCCGGCTTTTAAGGTGGAGGATGTTGGGAGCCGGGGCCCGGCATTACCTAATGCGAAACGCATTGGCAAGAGCTACTACTTCACGCCGGTCTTAAATGCCGGGGGTGGTATTAATCCGGTCGAGTCTGCCCATGCGTGTTGCCATTACTGGCGACGTGACTCTACCACACGTACTTTAGTCGCCTCTTACGACACCGACAGTACCAGGGTGATCCTATTTTAAGCCGGGACCATTATGAGAGGCAGCGTGTTGAGTGGAGTGACACAGCGTCATGCTTCGTCTACCAGAAGACGGAAATTAAAGTAATTTAAATACAATAATTTTCATTGAAATCAAATGAGAGTAAACATTGTATGTGCCAGTCTGCTCCAGTTACTCGTATCCAAAGTGAGATACCTTGGAAGTATCTGTTGCGGTGAAGAGTTATCAGAACAATTCATGAACCAGCAAATTTAATATAGTTTTATGACACAAGCTGTCTGTCTTGTAACGCTCAGTACAAAATCGGGAATTACCGTCGCGATATAGAGACGGCCTCTATGGCGCAAGTGTCAAATACAACATGTAACATGTAAAAATCGCTATAAACGCGACGGTGGTAGGTTCGGTTCCTACTCATAAATTATTTAAGATTTTATATTCCTCGCCCTGAACACAAGAGAAGAAGGTAAAGCTACGTTCCCTTTGCCTACCGTTCTACATTTAGGATACAACGTGAAGACGATATGAAAAATATGATATTCTCACAGTACACTAACATTTTAAAATTAATAAAAGTAATTTTGTCTAGTTAAAATAAAATCTCGTAAAACTGTACGTGGTCATTAATCGCGGTGGTTTTACGACGTCGTGGGCCGCGCTCTCAAATTATTAATAATTAACTATTAATCTTTATTGCACAGATAGAGAAAGTATTCGTGATAAGAATAGAATTAGTATGCAAATGGCGGCTCTTCATAAAAGTCAGTCAGTCAGTTTGTTTAAGTTTCCATTAACTATTGTTCTAGTCGTTGATTCTGGACAATGTAAACATATCATATATTCATTTAAATTATTAACTGTCATATATTTCGTGGATTTTATACCAAGAATAATAATTTATGAGTTTAAATAATGAAACTATTTATATTATAACAATGTAGAGCGACTTTTTTAAAACGTCATTCCTCGTTATGTTGCGGTGTTCAAATGTGTGTTGAATATAAATTTTAAAATGTTTATAAGTAGAATGTAGTAGAGTAAGGATAGCCTGTAAAAGTATTGAATATCCTCTAAATAACTATCTTTGTTTTATTAAATTTTATGTTTTAAGAAAGACTAGCTCAAAATTAAAAAATAACAATAAAGAAAAATTAAATACTTGACGTCTTTAAGCCAGTCGCAGCGCAGGGGCGCATGCGTGCCATTGTAAATACAGAGCTCGATTCGCACTCTAAAAAATGAAATATATAAAATTTTCATTTCCTCGCACAAGTAACGAGACTTCCGCCATTCAACCCGCAATGCCTCAAGAGTTCGGCAGAAAGTGGGGAAAGGAAGTGGGTTACTAGGAACAGAGTTTGATTACACCAGGTTGCCACTTGCCGCTATGTGCAGGATACAGCATAAAGCTAAAGAAAACAAAGAAAGCCATTAAACTTACTTGAAGATAGCTGGTTATTAATTACGTACTGATCTGTAAAGAATTTACAGGCAATTAGATATCACAAGTAAAATACGGCAAATTATGGATAATAAATTATTATAATATTTAAAGCTATCGAAGTTGGAAAAGGAAGTTATTAGTAAAATAAATTTTTTATCATTAAAAAAACTTTCATTTCATCAAAAACAACTTATTTCATAGAAAATACAACATTACATTTACAAAAACCAGGCTCTTATCAGATAATATATAGCAGAAACAAATTACAAGCATCTGCCAACACAATTTACGTGAAAACATTATAAAATAATAAAAATAGAGCCTCAGTACGTATATAAGTATTAAAGTACTAATACCGGGTATCCGCGTGTGGCCCCGCCCGTGCCCACGCCCCGCCCACCGCGCCCCGCCCCGACAGCCTTCACGGTTAATGGAAGGCCTGCTATTGTCATAAGTTATTGTGTGACTAGGGTGACCACGTTACCCGCAACTATGTTATATAGTGTATAAAACAAAATATATTTTAAAGCAGGGAAGGCAGAAGAACTCAGTGTTAAGACACTCCATTCTCCGTTTCTTTTTTATGTTTATTTAAACGTTTTGCATTGATAGTGTTATATTTTTTTAAATTTCACGCCCCCTCTCTAAATCTCTATGTCAGGGATAACGCATATAGAATGTTAGAGAGGCACAACCTAGAAGTTTTTTATTTAAAGATTTTATATAAGTTTTTTGTATATATAAATAATTCTTTAATTAAATTAATGTGTATATATATATATACATACATTATATGCCTCGTCTTGAATATCCAGACTCACTCAAAACTCATACAGTTAATTAAGACAACGTAATTGCTAATTAATATGACGAGGCGAGGCGAGTGTCATTTACATTTTAATTGTCAGATGTCGGTCGTCTCAGGAAATTAACGTTTTGTTCAATAAATCTGAGCTTTACCGTTATTTTTCTATGAATTTGCAGGTTTTTATTTATTATTTTTAAATAAAGTACAGTACATAGATTATAATTACATTTTTTTAAATAAAGTACAGTACATAGATTATAATTACAAATCTCACTCTTATATATATGATGTCCGTGGTAAAAGAATAATTTAATAAAAACTGAAGCCAGCGATGTCAACAACTTCCAATATCCAATATTTTTGTTTAAGTATCTTAAATAGCAGTCGATATGTAAAGATCTCTTGTCATTATTTTTAATTAAGATTTTCTTGTCGTTTCGTTTTTTTTCTTTAAGTTAATTTGAATTTTCATTAGTAAACTGAAGTATTTGTTTGTATACTAGAAGCTGGGAAGGAAGTTTATAAATATTACTAAATGAAACAGTTATATTTCATTGTATCAATAAATATAATTTCCTTAAGTGTAAATAATAGCAAACCCGCAAAAGCACAGCGTGTGACTGCCAGCGGTTCTCACTTCGATTCTCACTCGGGGGAATGACTTATTTTAGAGTGCATGTCACATACAATATTTAAATATTTTGTGGATGAGGCCTTTCGTAAGAGTCCATGTCTCCGCCCCGCACGTCATGACCGGAAGAACGCACTGGTCAAATGCCCGAGATTTTAGGCATCGAGGTAGTGGCGAATCGAAGATTTGCGAAGTTTTCCGCTGCCCAGCCCAATCGAATGCTTCTGTCACCCTCTTTGTCGAAGTTGTTCCTACCTAGTTGTATAAAGGCCTTGAGGCTACAAATGAATTGAACATGACCTTAGTCTTATCCAAGTTCATTCCTAGACCCGACCATCTGGAAGAAACACTTAGGCCTTGCAGCATCTCTGATAACTCGTGCATCGACTCGGCCATTATATCTATGTCGTCAGCAAATCAAAGGTGTGAAATGTATTCTCCGTTGATGTTGATGCCCAAAGAAGTGCCAAACGATGATTTAAGTAATAAGGTAGTTCTGCGTATAATTCTTCTAACGATAAATTTCACTTTGTTGAGCGATATCAAAGAGCATACTCATTGCGAAGGTAAGATCCTGAGCTCAATTCTTTTGAAACCAAAAAAAAAATTAAAACGCCGAATCTCTCGAAATGTATTATGTTGTTTTATTGTTAAAATGATCTCTCATATAGACAGAGAGTTCATTCAAGCTCGGGATATTATGTGTTGAATGGCGGAAGTATACGCTGCGATCTGTCCTACCGAGACGACGATATGAATATAAATATAATAGAATAAGTGAGAAAAAAAATATATAATTAAGTATATAAGTTAAGTAAGTGGGTACCTACAGTTATAAATTTAAATCAGGCTGTCTGTCTGTCTGCTCCAACTAATAATACGTGTAAGTGGTTTTTATGCAACTATAAAACATCCGTACGCTTAATGTTCCGCTGTTGATTAATTTGTTAACTATTTTCGTATAATTTGAATAAGCTATAAAATCTGAAACATGAGCGCAGAGCGGCGAGTTAGTGGTAAGTAACATCAAGTACCGGCGCGGCTCTCTCATTATCAAATCAAACAATCGTACTTTTTATTTATAATTTTAATTGACTGCCTCTTCTCAGACTGTATTAAATTTTTATTTGAATAATTAATCTGTTGTCTGTCTGTCTGTTCAATGTTGGTGCGCTGTGAACCCACTAGAGCATAGATAGCAGAGAATAGCATATCAGACTGTAAAGGTATGTAACTAATTGCAATGTCAAAGGCAGATGCGATCAAGGGGAAAAAATTATATAATAAATATATATATTTATAATTTATATATATATACACGCTGTATCCTGTACATAGCATGGTAATCAGAGGGAAATTGGGAATCTAGTGTTAAGACACTCTGTTCTCATTAAGACGCTTCCGCTCCACATTTTTCATTGAATTCCGGAACTACACTTTACAGTCACACAACAAAAAAAGATATTTTTTTAATAAATATAACAAATAATATGGCAATTCAAACAAACCTAATATATGACACCATAAAACTAAACTTACAATAAGTACACATTACGAGTACAAGTAATCTAATCGCGCAGAAACACTCAGCGCGAGACACGTCTATTTTCTTTTATTTTTCCCGCATTATTCAACAGTTCTACAAACAGCAGATTACGGTGGTAATGAATTCAAATCCTACGTAGGTACTCGTATGTAAAACAATAAAGAAATAACTTGAACGTGGCGTGTAGAGTATGAAGTGTAGATGTATCTACACGAACCCACCGCAAAGTGACCGATAGCGGCAACACGCGAAACGAAGTAGTCTTACTCAAGTAAATAAATTAAAAGAAAAGGGCAACTGAAATATTTCAAATAAATGGATTCTATAAGGTAACGTATACATTGAACTGTATGAATTTTACAAAAAACCGGCCAAGAGCGAGTCATATTTCGCACAAGAAGGTTCTCGTATCGTTATCTATAAACACGGCAAAAATACCACGCTTATTGTAAATATTTGATTTATTTTAATTTAATTATTTATTTTTAAATGGTTAAATTCTATGAATATTTCAAGCGCCTGCGTGTTGCCGTGATTAATATCGAGCAAATTTTTATATATTTTATTTTGTTTTTTTTATGATCGTTGTTATAGCAACAGATATACATCATCAGTGAAAATTTCAACCATCTTACTATCACGGTTCATGAGATACAGCCTGGTGACACACGGACAGACAGCGGAGTCTTAGTAATAGAGGTATTTGTATAGTACCTACTGCCGTTTGTTGCTTAATTTGACTTCAAATGATGAAATAGATTATTTTATAATTATATAACAAAAGATCATAAAATTTTTAGAATACAACATTTGTAAAGTAATTGTTAGTAAGTTTAATACAAGTGTAACATTGATGTGTATCTTTATAATAATAAGAATATATATATATTTAGTTTACTAAAATTAAAGAGAAAAAAAAACGAAGCCACAATTAAAAGTGGGTGCATATAATGTGCGCTAAATACTCGGAATCCGAGTACTGAGAGGCAATTAGCTTGGTGATACCTACCCGTTATCTTTGAAGAGAATTTATAGGAATATATTCATCTGAGGACTTTATTTCATACTCACGTATATATATTACTTCCACGCATTCCTCAACTGCGCTACAACAGCATTAAACTAATAATAAAGAGTGAATTGACAATACAGCGGAGTGTAAGTAAAGTGTCGGACACGGTGTCCCTGTCGATGTAACGTATGTAGTCGTGTCAAGCGTGTGAACTTATGTACTCGGAGTTATTCCTTTTGAGCTTTAAAGGTTAAAAATCCAATGATTTTTGAATTTGACAGAGAGTTCACATTTTTTTCCAGTATAACGCGGTAACCTGAATGAATATAGTGATAAGGCACTTGTTTCTCGTTTTTCACACAATGTTGGAAATATCGCGTGTTGAATATAAGTTCCATCCGAGCGGGAATCAAACCTACAGCCGTCGCATTTGACTAATGTTTCGATTCATTTAATAGACTGACTTACGCTACTTATTTAAATAGAGACATTGACATTATTTCTTTTAGAATAACAAGAATATACAGATTTACGTTATATAATTTTAACGTTTTATAATATATATTTAAATAAGCAAAAAGTGAGTTTAGGTTAATAAGGCTATATAATAATCAGTTAAGCTCGTTATAAAGCAATTAGGACAAAATTTATCATATATTTTTTGTTCTTTATTATATTCTTAGTTCCAAGGATTATAAATAATGTATTTACATTTTAAAATTGTAAATAAATAAACATATAAATATATAAAATAATGATTTCGTACAAAATTTAAGGCGATGACGTAGAATAATTGTAGAAAAATATTAATTAACGTATAATACTATTTTGTTTTATTGTATTATAAGTGCCAGTTGAATAGTGAACCATATTTACATTTCTATATGAATGTAAATTTGATATATGATGGGGCGGTGTTGTGCCACTCAACACATGTCTTATGTCTCCAAAGTCGGAAGAAATATGTGAAACATAGCGTCTCAACACTAGGTCCCCTTAAAACAGAACAAAATAATAATATCGTGTCCCTATAATCGCTATCGGAGTCCACAATAACTACTAGCTGTTGTGGACTCCTGCGCATGTACCGTCATGAGATTTTTTTTGAGAAATAGCGCTTTATGACAACTGATATCATATTATTTGTAGAGTAGCTGGCGAGTCCAGCTTAAATTGAAATTAAAATGAAATGAAAGGAAAAAAAATCATAAAGTACAATATTTACAATAAAATTTATAATTACTTACAATGGAATAGCTATGGGTTCGATTTTCGTTTCAAGTGACGCTTATATATTAACATATTTTATATTTCTCCGTAAGTATAAAGAATTTCTTTAGTAACGCTTAGGTAAAGTGTCTTTAAGTGAAGAATAGATTGATTTATTTTTACCTATTATCGAGAAGTTGGATTAATATAACAAATAAGAATACGCAATGAGTATCTGAATCCACCTGTACTGTGACAAAATAAAAACCGTGTTTCGATAACTTAAAATGTAAGTATTAAATTATATTTATATTTTGTTATATATTAATATCTACTTTCTAATAAACGAGTTCATGAGATGTCGCACTATGCGCAAGTAAATAATATACCTAAATATGTGTTATCATATAGAGATATAATGACGCGCCGCGCACCTTGTGAGCCACCTGTGTGTGTATCCCAGCTGTGGTGGTGAGCGAGAGGACGCTGAGCATGTATTCTTTGAATGTCCAACCTACAAAGAATACCGAGATGCCTGGCATGCGAAAGTTGGCAGACGAGTATACCCTGAGAACATAGTAGAAATTATGCTCTCAGGTATAACAATGTGGGAAGCGACAAGTGAATTCGCTAAGAATCTATTAAAAGAGCTACGCAGGAAAGAACAGGAGCGGAGAGTGATGAGATAAAATCAACCTGAAAATAATAAAATCAACCAAAGAGATAGCTTTTGCTAACCGTCCCCCCCGCGAAGTAATGCCTCGCGGCCATGCCACGGGGAATTGGACATTAAGAAGTCTGAGGGTTTTTTAGTCGGTAGAGGCCAATACAGGCGAGTGTGTGTGTGTGGACGTGAGTGTCGGTACTCACGGCTCTATCGCCTTAACCTATTTTACAGGAAATTCTACAATAAATGTGTTTAATTTGCTAAAATGTTGTATTGTTTCTAATAAAATATATACATGTTTAGTTGCCTTTTAAGTGAATACGTACTCATAGCATGTTATGCAGGTCTATAAAGTATATTAATTAATAGTTTGAAAAGTAAAGGCTCGCTTCGCTTTAGGCAGTCCATGGTTGCATGAACCATCTCCCATTCTCATCATCAGACCAGCTCGATGGTACCATTATATTGAATTGTCACCTAATTTACATATAATTCAAGATGATACAACTATTATTAGATTTGACTTTTCTTTTTATGGGAGAAGACAAGGCAAACGAGCGTTCGGGTCACCTGATGGTAAGCGATCACCGCCGCCCACGACTCCATGCAACACCAGAGGAGCTACAGGTGCGTTGCCGGCCTTTAAGGTGGAGGATGTAGGGCGCTGGGGCCCGGCATTACCTAATGGGAGATGAGCCAGCAAGAGCCCCTACTTCATGCCGATTTTAAATGCCAAGGGTGGTATTAATCCGTTCGAGTCTGCCCATGCGTGTTGCCATTACTGGCGACGTGACTCTATCACACGTACTTTAGTCACCTCTTACGACACCGACAGTACCAGGGTGATCCTATTCTAGGCCGGGATCACACAGCGAAACTAGATTTAACTACAAAGTCACTTAGTTACAGCTCGAGTGCTCAAAGTGCTCGAATGGTGAAATTATAATAAGCAAGCCTATAAGCTAAACTAGCCTATAACTTTGTTTGCGTTTAATTTGAGGAGTAAAATGGAAAATTGTATTATTTTCGTTCCCGTAGCAATTTTAAAAACCCTTTCCTAGTTCCCCTACATTCCCTAACATACTTACATGATGAATTTCATTTTTTTTTCATTTCATTACATTTTTTAAGTCCAGTCCACTTTCAAAATGTAATGAATGTGAATAATAAACAAAGCAAATATTTTTAAATATTTTAAATTTAATACTTTCTTTCATACAATGTGTAACTATTTACTTTTCTTTACATTTATTAAATACATTTTAAAATTACATATTTTTTATAGTAATACAATTTATCTCTCTGTTTAATTGTGTGATTATCATTAATTTTATATATCGTACGTAATGCGGCAGTGAATGTACCTGTACATGTAACAAGATAAATGGTTACCAGCAGCACTGTTCTAAATTAAATTATTTTACCAAAATATTATAAAATACGTACATATTAACTACACGGTAACGGAACTCACAGGGTACGACCATTTTTTAGTATCATTTTAGGGACAAAAATTAATAATAATACATTAATAGCCAAAGTTTCAATCAATTCAATTAGAAATAAATTATAAATTTGTGATTCATCCTCCTGGTGCAGTCACCGTCCGTTCAGATTTTATTATAAATAAAGCGCTTTAAAAAAACATTTCATTTTAAACTACGGCGACTCTACAGAAGAAGTGATTTCAGTAGTGTGTCATAAAGCGCTATCCCGCGGAAAAAAAAAACGTATCCAAATTCGTTCCATAAGCTCATCACTGTAAAACGTCCGGAGCAGCAGTTACTGTGGACACTTTCCCATGCGTCTGCTTATCGGCGCCTGCATTAGTGTCCCCCCCCCCATCTCCCGCCTTCGGATGGCGCCACCGCTCTTAGCCGCAACAAGAGCCGCATTTTTTTTTCAGTGTAAAAGGTAATTAATTAGGGAGTGTCCTCTCCACCTTGGATGACCCCAAGGGCTGATTGGTGATTGGTGATTGGACTCGAGTGACATATCACGTGTGTTTTGTAACGTGACTGTCTGTCAGATAAATGTGACGTAAAGTGCTCATTTTACCGGCTACTTATTTAACATACTAATATTATTTTCCTATGAAGAAAACCATAAGATTTATAAGTTTCCTATTAGTACACTAACAGAAATAATAACTGTATAGTAGTTACAAAAAACATGATCCATCAGCGTGTTATACTTAAGGCGTGTAAAAACCTTGAAATTTGTTTTCAAACAAGCGAGCACGCTGTGTCCGACACGTCAGTTGTATTGTACTGTCAGTCGCGACGAGTGCGTCACGAGACTCTTGTCAGTGTTGGAGATAACGCTACAAATGACTCCCGCAGATGTCGCGATAAGTCGACTCGACTCGCTGAGAGTTAATCATTTTAATATTAAAATATCTGCATTCAACGAAACCTTTCAACTTGTCTCTTTCCTGCATGTATAAAAAGCGTATGTACAAGCGAGACGGCAGAGACCGTTGTTTGGCTATCAATAACGGAAAAACACAAACGAAGTGGATTAAAACATTAACAGGTCCGCCGTCGGCCGTCGCCGGTGTAAAAGCATTCCCTGCGAGTGTCGGGTTTGCCTCAAAAAAATTGGTGACAACGCTCTCGGCCGCAATTAGTACCGTCACTCCGCCACTCTCCATTAGGGCTCAGTAAGCGTTACATCACTGTTCCCTACACGTGGGTTTTATATTCATTTAATTTCAATTACCAACTATTATTTGGTTTTAGTGTTTTATATTAAAATGTTATTTAACGAACTCTACATAGAGTCACATTCAAAATAATTACAAATTTATGATCGATCTAAACATTTTTACAAATAGTCTGGACTACTTTCTAAGTAATTCTAGTAATCCGAAATAAAAACTAAAACGTTTACAACTACGACTCATTAGTGGAAAAAGAAAAGAAAACAGGAAAATATTTAATATTCAAGCATGCAAAGCCTCGTCGTATACTGTGATTACTCACGGTATTCGACTATGACGTCACAAAATTTACATACTTTCTCAACTAAAACGTCAATAAATAGGAAAGATTGTAATTCATCGGTACTTTAATTGTCTTGAGGGCGACGAAAGGAAAGGAGTGAAGGGGGAAGGCGAGGGAAGGCGAGGGGACGCGAGGGGAGGCGAGGCGAGGAGCGACACGGAAAGGCTTTTGAGGCGGCGTTTCAGAGGCTCTACGTAGAGTAAGTCCTGGGACACACGCATACTGGGATATGTCGATGGTTGCTAACAGTATTGTACGAACTCCTTATATTAAAATTTAATGTTTTAGAGGTAATGTAATCAAACGTATTATAATAATAAGTAAATTAAAATTGAATTTGAGTTTAAATTGAAAGTTTATTTATTCGTATTATTTGTGTAAGTGTCAGTGTCTGCGTGCCCCGACTGTGTGCCCCGTCCTAAGGCTGTAGCGCCGGCGCCCGCAGACGCGGACTAATGCAGTCACCAACTCTGCTCCATTGAGCGGACTCAGGACTCGATAGAGTTGGTTAAGGATTACGAAATTAAGCACACTCTCGATAAGAGATTTAAAGTAAGTGCTCATTTTAAGCGCTACAGCGTATTGTAATGAATGCAATCAATTTTTTTCTGTATTATTGAAATAAATTCATTACAAAATGTATTTTTTTTGTATAATTTTCCAATATCATATAACATAAGAAAACAATTATTTCGTTGTTTTTTTTATATTTTGTGCTTTGTAAGCTCATTGTAAAAACAATAAAAAACAGACTATTTTGTAGCAATGTATTTAACACATTTTACCAATACGGCAAAATGTTTAAAATATTTTGATATAATATAATATATAATTTTTATATATATATATGTATAATTTTTATACGTCCGTAGATAAAATATAATTTTTATACGTCCCAGGAGTAATTGAAACCAGGGACACCCTTCACCGCCTTAATCGATGTCCGTCGTGTTCGCGGCCGGCGGCGGCTTTGTACCCACTACCGCTTATATTGTATTCCGGTGTACCGGAGGAGACTCCTCTTTTTGTCGCCGCCATCAATCATCTAATCGAATTGATTTAATAAAGTAACGAGCCTGACTTTCTTTCTGCCTTAAGGATCTCGATCTCTCTCAATTGCGCATGCGTAATGCTCCTTCGAAGTAGAGTCGGTTATAATAATTGAGCCCGATGTAATCAATATAGAGACGTACTGTGACTCACTCTAAAACCACTCGCACTAGTGCTGCTCCAGCGCCTTTGAACAGATCCTCTGTTATAGTTTAAAGAAAAAAATGCAGATTCTCGGAACTTAGTTAGTTTGTACGTCGTATGATCATCTAACGCGTCCAATGAACTTCCGGTTAGTTTAGTTAACTTTTAGTTTAGTTGTTGATCAACATTTCTACTTGACGACAATAATGAAATGAACGTTTTCAAATCAAATAAAACGACCGCAAACGAACTTTTATTCGTAATTTAATTCAATAATGTATGTAAGTATATTATTTTGTCACATAACGGGGTTACGTTTTCGGTATAATTTAGAAGCCGCGTGCGCTGCGCCGCCGCGTGCGCTGCGCCGCCGCTACATATATGTGTATTTATGTATATTATTGTCGTCGTATTCACGATTATAATATAACGAATATGTGAATCTTATAATCAGAATGGATCTAGGACAGTCCTAGAAAATATTTACATGTAGAGGTCTCTGAAAACTACATTTGGGTCACGAGGCTCAGGTGGATCCATGGAATTCTAATCAGCCTTCTCTATGGTAATTTACTGTATCATGTGCAAAATATGTACTAGAGACTCATGTTAGCACAAATCGAGTAAAATATAATAAAAATATTGTTGTAGTGTGTGGGATTGACAGAGCAACGTTCAGTTTAGTCAACAGCTCTGTGTGAGTGTGATGAAGAAGAAATATACTTCATTATATAACATCAACAACTTTAGATAAAACGATGATAATTATTTAACTCGTCTGCGCCGCCGTCGCCGTTAAAAACTACTATTATGTAAAAATGTTTTTTTCTATCCAAACATTAAATATTACAAGCATGTATAAATGTATATAAAATGTAAATCCGTCTGTCCCGGCTCGTTCTATTACAGCAAGTAGTACAGCTACGTGTTTTAATTATTATTTGGCTTCCTAGAATTTATACTGATGTGAAACTAATTATATTTAATGACTAGTCTCAATGCTTCTTGAAAATGTAGACCAGCTTTTAATTTTAATTTCATTTTAGAAAAACTTAATTATTCAAAGTTGTGGCCGAGTCGGTGCAGTAGTTCAGTTAGGGGTGATAATTGCGAGTTCCGTAATATTAGATAAACAAATATGGAGCTTACATTAACAAGTTTGAGGCTATTGATCAAGTGCTTTGATTGTTGATACTAAGCAGAATAAGGCTATCTTTTTTAAATAACTGAAGATATTCCAGAAGTTTCAAAAAAATCAAAATTAGTTTTAAAATTAGGTTCAACTAACTGTTAATATCTAAATACAATACTCTAAGTAGATAAGAGGAGGTGAGAGGTCACGCTATTAGGGATAGACTAAGCGCACTCCGTCCATACCTCCCACGCATCAGAAATCGCTAAAAGCGACTATAGTGTAATCTGGCAGAGGTTACTGATACCCGACTCGAGCCCAGTCCAGTAAATCTAAACGCCTACTGAATGCAGTACAAAATAGATTTGGTTGCCTTCGTGTTCTATAAGATTGTTCATTTTAGTAAATGCATTAAAAATACGCGCAATAAATTGAACATAGTATAGAATTTTTGTTGCAATTTTTTAAACCGCTTAAACAGAGTATTTGTAGCCGATCAAACTATGCGCGTAATATCTAAATATCTGCAGGGTAAGGAGAGCGAAATTTAGTGTTATAATGTATTATAACACTAAATTATAATGTATTCTATTCCTGAATTTCTATTAAATTTTTTGAGAATTGTGTCGAGTGTTGGAAACTGACGTCGATTTATGTCTATGGAGCGGGGACTCACGTAATTATGATGCGAGACGGGCTGCTTATTTAAAAAAAAATAAAATTACAAAAGTTTATTAACTTTAGTGCCTCCAGGTACTAGAAGGACATTCGACAATAAGAGAATACACGCGTATTTTAGAAGGCCTAGTGGAGAGTGAGTGGCTTGTCGTTTACGATTATAAGTCGAGGGCTATAAAATCTAAATTAACGTTCTATTTTACTTGCCTTATCGAGCGCGTCGGTTGAGAGCCGCTATTTTTTCTGCTTTTTGCTAATGTATATTATCTATACCAATACTATAAGAATGGAATGGTAGTTTATTTGAGGGAATACGTGAATCTCAAGAAAATTTAAAATATGTTTAATAATCCAATTGACGAGGAGGACAGGCGTTAAAGTAGGGGGAGGCCTCGATTGACCTTCGAAAACACAGTATCAAAGATGCTGGATGCCCCCGGGGCATGTATAAAGAGGTTGATGACAGTGGATGAGGTGAAAGAGGTATGCGGAGACCGCAGTGTTTGACACTACGCTCTCACTGACTACCCCGCTAGGGATAAGCATTGATTGAGTACACCGACAAAGTCGCGGGTAAAAGTCACTTCGCAATGTAGCGAAGCGTAAAATCATTCATACATTAATACGAGTGTGACTGAAGTATATTTATTTGTTACAGCCTTAACTAATAAAAGTAACACCTCGGGATATTTACGGCAATAGATCGTTCATATTTAATTAAAGTGCATATTTTTAAATGAATTGCAATATTTGAACTACTGGCAACACTGGCCTAGGCGACATGTCAAATTAATAGCTCTTTAATTTTAATTATTAAATGTGCATTTAATATTATTAAAATATATAATTAACTGTACATATTGTGAAATAAACTAATTAAGTGTGATTTGTGTATAAAATAAGAAGAAGAACACGAACGTTAAACTGTATAATCGTAACCGCCGTCAGCTATCGTCCGTCAGTGGAGTCAACGGAATAATTTTTAAAATTTCTAAAACCCGGGGAGTATTTGTTTCTTAATTTTTTATATTCCCACACACATCTTACTACACAAAACTCATATTTATAGTGAGCCACGTCCCTTCTCGCATTTTGGCACCGTTATTGTCTCACTTTGCTTGACAAGTTGGAAGCTTAGCTGCAGACATACATATTTGCCTCAGACAAATACACCAAAACAAAAAACTATACAGTACTCAATTATATATACACACTAATATAAGTTTATATCAATTTTAAATAATATTAAATTATAATTAACATGTAAATTGACATCAAAATTTCAATGTATTAATTAATATTTGCCTACCTACCAGTATAAATTATCAGTAATTTCTCAAGTTGGCTAATAATTGCTCCCATTGTTAATATTTACTATTTTTATTACTTAATTTATTATTTCTGTTATTTATTTATTTCCTTTTTACTTCTTATATATATAAAAACAATTTTCCTCTTCTTTATTTCCTCATAGCCTATTGCTTTCCATTTTTCAGCATATTAATAATGGATAAGCAAATCATGACCCGCAAAGCCTCTGCAAAGGACCTAGAAGGCAAACTGAAGCGAACCTTACAAGAATTGAAATCTTCCCAAGACCTCTGTAAGCAACTTCTTCAGGAACGTGAGGACAGTGAGGAGGAAATTGCCAATATCATAAAAAGAAATAAAGAATTGAAAAATGAACTCGCAGAATTGCATGCAAAAAATTTAGAAGTAGTTGCACAGCGAGATCAACTACAAAGTATCTTGGGTACATTTGACCAGTGCAGCGATGAACATGAGAGGGCTCTGGACAGAATTACAGAGCTTGAAATTCAATTAGGAGAGGCCAATGACTCAATTATTAAATTTAAAAGTCATGAGGCAAAAAAAGATTTTGAAAATACCTCATGTTTATATGATGAACTGGTGGAATGTAACCCACAATTAAGTTCCTGCTTAAATCATGTTGAACAAAATATTAAGTTTTCATCCAAAAATAAACTTAAGAAGTATATTAAATTAAGTAAATTTATTAAAAAAACGAATAAACTTCTGAAATTAAAATTTCCAGCTAAGCAAATAAACATATTAAATAATAGTAAATTAAAATTAATAAATAAACTTAAATGTTATAATAATAAATTGATTCAAGGCAGGCTTATGTATGACCGAGACACGTCCCAGCTGCATGATGAAATAAACAACTTAAATAGCTCCCTCAGAGCACTAAGTGAGAAATATGAATCCTCACAAAATCAAATCAAAGAACATATTTTAGCTGCAGGCGATTTGGTTGACCTTTGCAACTACAACATAGAAAGATTTGAATCACTAACAAATAAACATAGTTGTGGTTGTTCAGTTGCAGGATCCACTGAATCAATTCCCTCGCAAAAGCTATCTGAGGCTGTGCGTGACTCGGCCAAGCATAATATACCAATCAATAAAAATAATATACATATTGACAATTCCTCCCCCTCCTCAGCAAATAATATTTTTGTTATATCTGATAAATTAGGTCAAGGCTTTGGGTCCCTACTTAGTCACCACTTTCCAAATGTATTTAATGCATGTTCGCCTGGAGCCAGTTACCAGTTTAATATTAAGAAAATTATGTCCATGAAATTAAATGAGCATAGTACTGTTGTACTATTACATGGTCATAGTCTGTCAGTGAGGAAACAAGATATTATTTGAATAAAGAATAATTTGAATTTGTAGCACATACATACATACATCCTTGACACTCTTTGCAGCCTCTATATTTATTCATTACTCATACTACACATATTGTGGAAAGTATCAAAATTAAATTAATATTTAGATATATTTTTTTAAATATTCCTGATATCTAAGCACTGTTGTAGGACAATACGGTCGTTGTTTCCTTTTTAACATTCACAGAAAATCATATGTGAACATCTGCAGAACGAGGTCCGAGAGAATGCAATAAGAGTGCAGTTTGTTTTAAATGTAGCAGTTTATATGTTCAGTATAAGTGACTTTGTTGCAAACGATATCGATAGCGATTGACTAACAAACACACAATTGTAAAGAAAATCAGCTTATGTAATGTGTGTATGTATATATATACAGAAGGGATCCAGTGCTAAGACACTCCGTTCCGTTGATTTTTTCGAAAGATTATATTATATAATATATATTATTATATAATAATATCGTAGGAAGAGTAACTCTACTGTTAAGACACACGAATCTTTACTTGCCGTTAGAGTTCGTAATACGGCATTTAGAGCAGCGGAGCTCAACACCGAACGGCGGCGACTACCTATAAAATATAAATAAAAATTGAATTTTGGATATTTTAATTATCCAGCAAAGTACCGGCTAATAAAGAAGCGGCGCGACAGACGGGGCCGGCCGTAATTAATGCAACAACAGAGTGAGCTTTTGCAAATGGATACATATTTTTCTTGCAACTAATTAAGGTCTTTCTACCAAAATGTTAAATTTGAATGGTTTTTTTTTGTAACATACGGCAGGTTTGGTAGGTCGGCGTGAGTGAGGCTTCCTATATTATATATATTTTCGTAGCTTCACGCTGTGTTCCTACCAGTAGACTGTAGAGTTAGTGTGCGATCTGTGAAGGAACTACACAATGATTGCTTTCAAATTTAAATTGAGACGCTCTCTATACTAAAATTTTATTTAAAAAATGACCAAATGAAACGAAGCATCAGAGTACGAGTTTATATATAACTATTTTATGACGCGTAGATAACTGTTTTAGTTAACAATCTCGTCTAGAAACTTACAAAGTTAAAAGTACTCTATTAATAAGTAAAGTATGCAAATTATATTATTTTAGCGACACGTCGTCGACGTAAACGAAAGGTTTCGTTTGAATTAAGGAAAAAAACACTACGAGCCGATGTCGCCCAATCCCTTAAAAAGCTTTCTAGTCGTAAACGCGATATAAATAACGTTTTTACCCAAAAACTGTCGATTTTATCAGGTATGTAATGCGATGCGCACCCTATCGACGCATTTATCTCGCAAAATAATGGGGGTGCCTTTAAATGGTAAAAGGGTGTGGGGGGTGTGTGGGGGCCTTTCGAGCACGAGCCACGCTTGCGTAAGGAGAGTCCAAACAACGCAAAAACTGACCGTCACTCCGTCCCTTGGAGCTATTGAGCTGTCTGACTAATTGTTGGGGAGAGAGGGACCACGATATTCATCCAGGTAGAGTCGCGTGTGTGTGAGCGAGAGGTGAAATAATGTAAACAATAAATTATCACGGTTATAATAGAGGCGCCAAGTCGCGTCGTAGAGCGCAACAGTCTCTACTTAATCATTGATGATTTATAGAAATAGGAAATGTTATTTTTTATCTGGTTTTTTTACAAAATTCGGGAATTAGTTTTTAGCAGTCAAGAAGCAGTCAACAACAGCAGTCAAGGGTTTCAAGAACATCATCTTCTATTGTAGTGCAAGCATTATAAAAAATAATGATATTCTAAGACCATGTAATATTACGCAGAAGTTTCTATTTCGTATGTGTCTTAGCCTCGAGTTACATTTAACATATATGTGTTCTTTTTTTTAATTGAATTAATTTAATTACTTTTGCATAATAATTTGGCCTCTCACACTCGTCTATATATAAAACGACACGCCTAACCGGTCGTCGTTGCACACGGCAAATTGCACAAATTTTTAGGAATAATAGGGTAAGTAAATATCTATGACAACACTACGTCCACCACACGCTGAGTCTGAACTGAGAGCTGAGCGAGCGATTGCGTAAATTTCACAAGCCTCATTTGTATCGTTTTTTTTATCATATTCTGCCGATGAAGAGTGACGTCATCATGTAGATGTGTAAGTATGAATAGCATCAAGACTATCGCGTCGCGGTACATGAGCTTCGACCGCGCTTTTTGTGTGGTTTAGTTGGAGAGCTTCAACAACACTAATCCCTTGAGTCGGTACTCGGCGTGTGCGGCGAGTGCGGCGTGTGCGTGCAGCAGACTTCATCGTAATCGAACCATTTGTACGCATTGTTAGTGTAATAAATAACACCTATGTGGAGATTTGCGTCACACGTGCGAGTACATGACCACGTTCATTTAATATAAATATTATTAATATTTTACATAAAATCATAATTTTTACGAGGAAATGATTATATGTTATCGTCGTTGTGCAGCCGCCAATAGCCGCTGGGGCGAGTCGGCCAATAGCTGACGTGGAAACAAATTATAATAATCTCATATCTACATAATATGTACTAGTAATGTATAATGGAGATATGAGATCAAAGAGATATAATGCTTCAGAGGAACTGTAAGTAGAGTTGGCGCTCGACGTATGACTAATAGATATTGGTAATTTACTGCACTTTGGCTTGAACGTTAGGTCTGTTAGAATCAATACTATTTCAATCTATTATACGAGCAGATCTGTAAAAATGGGCTATCTAGCACAAAAATATAATTTTATTAAGGCTATGTTGCATTACATCATGTTGATATTTTCTATGCAATCCACTGTTTATAAGTACGAGCTCTAGTTACGGGGGTGAAGCCGTGGATTAAATCTAGTCTCAAATATGAAATTTTTAAAACATTATCCAACATCTATTTCAAAGCTTATTTATATGAAGTAATTGCAAAATTATTTTGGATACGACCTTGTATTTATTACTTATATTACATTATATTTACATACATGTATGTAGGTACTTGTAGAATGTCAAATTTAAGCTCCTTTATTTTAGTGTCCAGTGGAATAAACCTCGGTATATTATAAGACAACGGTCAGGTGACGTGTTTTTGTAGCCTCGATATGGCCGTCGACGCGTCATCTTATAAGTGGAGAGCATAAAAACTACATATTAAGTATTGTATATCAAAATAAACTGTCAGATGTCAGCGGAAATTTGAATCGGAACCGGACTCGAGTAGTGGGCGATACAACACACGACACACGACAGTGTGTTGTGTGTTGTGTGTTGTATTCTCCTATATTTGCAGTTGTTTGGATTTTAGCCTTTTGAAGCAATGAACCAAATATATGCTTTACACACAAACTTATGACAATTTGAATTTTAATCTGATAGTGATTCAGTGATGAAACGGTTCTCTAGTTCGGTATTTCGTTTTTTACGTTTTATTAGCTTCAGTCAGTAAGACACTTTATTCATCACTTTCTGATCAAATTAGAGGTATTGTTAATTGAATGGTGGAAGTCAACAGCAAGCTGTCTCGTCGGTACAAGCGGGGTCAAACGTGCAGTCGCGGCCTGGACGTCCGCGGGATTGAATTATTGTTAAGGTTTTTCAAGGAATCATTAAACATATATCAAAAGTAACAAAAACGACGTTAAAAACGTAGAAATTCGTACGTGTGAAGGTATTCGGGAATGCGGTCCAGATGCTGCGCGGCCGCGGCGGTCAAAAGTCATTATCTCGAGATGATCGCAGATAAGCGCGGGAGAACCGGAACTAGTGACACTAACCCGCTATATATTAAACACTTAACGATTTCGCTACGAGTCGCTAATGAGTTACCGATACTGCGACACGTTGCTGTTTGATGTTTAGCCGACTTGGCAAGGCGATATTTGTATTTATGTTATTTGTTTCATTATGTAGAGATTCCCCCGGTTTTAGAACCGGATGGATACCAGAGAGTTAGCTGGATAACTCGAAATAAGATATTAGGCTCAGCTTGTTCTAGGTATTATTTGAATTTGACCACTCCACGAAGGGAATCATTAATATTAGTATAATAATATTAGCTTAAAAACTAATACAATTATATCCAATCTATTTTTTACATTAGTAACTATTTTTATTATCAATTCTCTTTTTCTTTTCGTAAGTTTTGACACCAAAAGGAAGTTAACCCATAACGCTACAGGAAGTGGGCTTATCAGTGTAAGGTGCGTGAGGTGAGGAGCCGGCGGTGACGGCGCGATCAGGTACCAGGTAGAGGCGCCGGTGGACCCTAATGTTAAGTCGTAAAGAAGTCCCATCGGGCGCCAATTGTGGGCTTATCGATAGGTACTTAGTAGATACTAAAGTGTATTTCAGTTTTTGTATATGTAACACTTTGTATGTGGAACCAGCGTTCAAATATAGGTAATGTTGTCTGAATTAGATTTTTTATTATACATATATCTGTATACATATAATACAATATTTCTTAATAGAGCGACAGAGTAGACAGAGTAGAGAAAAAGGAAAGATGTGCAAATGCTATTTTCCTTTGTTTTCGAAATACTCTACTTTTTTTGCAATCGAATGAAAAACTAAAAAAATTTAGAAGGTTCGAGAAAAGTAAACAAAAGCGTTAAACGTTAAAATAAATGAAGACATAGGTATGTATGTGGTGACTGCGCGAGGTATGAGTGAGGTCGTGGTGGTGCAGTGGCGCAAGCGTGAGACTGTAAGCGTAACGTTTGTAGGTTGGATTCCCATTCATAGAGATAAAATATCTCATGTATTAATTTCCCTGCTCTTATAAGGCAAAGCGCGGCATTAAGTTTCGCCACTCAACAAGCTATGCCTCTAGAATTAGGCAGAAAATGGGGAACGGAAGTGTCATAATGGGAACGGAGTGTCTTATTACTGCCCGGGTACCCCGGGTGGGAATAAGCATAATAACACTCAGCAGTATAGAAACTTTCTCATATGTTTCAAATGACCGCGCTCGCCACTCGATAAGATCTCGCCATGCGCAAGACATTTGAATAACTCGCTCTCAATCACAAACTTAAGTTAGCTGCACGAGAAGACTCAAATCCACTTCCAAAATAGTTAGTGGTCGTCTCTATCGGAATATATCTCATTTTTATGGGGGCAGAGTTTTGTATACCCAAATATGTAAAAATGATATATATTACAGCCAAAATCTTTCCATACAATTCCGGTAAAAACTAGAGAAAGGACAGACTTACTTTTCCCAGTAAAATAAAAGATTTTTATTTAAGTTTCAATAAAGTGTCTTTGTAATAATTGTACCTAATATTTTTTATCCCATGCTTTTCTCTTTCCAGTATCTTCGATACTAATGTCAAGGTATCGTTACTTATTAAAATGAAGTAGGTATATAACCCTTTCTCAGCAGTCGGGGATTAATGTAACCAAATTAAAAATGACGTTTGAATAAATTCATATATCCATATATTTATACAAGAAGTGTAAATATATTTTATGTGATTAACATCTAATTAATAAATATTACTGAATTTACATGTAGACGGTTGAACTTTTGAAGTAATATTAGATTTTTTTAATCATAAGAACATTCTGTTAAAAGTTTTAAGAAAAATATAAAAAGTAATCATTGTAGTCGGTAGGAACAGCCCACCACTTCGTAAACATTTCCTCCTGTAGATTCCTATTGATACCAATATGACAAGTTGTAGCGTTCAACGCCGCGTAGTGGTGCTGTTTCAATGATAAAATCTCATTGAAAGTGAACTGTGAGTAAGTAGTCGTAGAGTCATAATTTTTGGCGACGCAAGTGAGTAAGTGGTGGGCTATGTGCGGAATGCACGCGGTGCGGCGCCGGCGCAGGTATGCCCGCGGGTGACACTTTGTCACCTATATTGTAACTCTACTATACTACTTAAGTGTTTGTTTTTAAAAATATTCTGTCAGTCAAATTATTTTACCGTTGTGTTTCATTTATGAATTACAACTTAAACACTTCATTGGTCGAGTGCAAAATTAAAAAAAAAACTAAGTCTCAATTGAACGGGAGCAACAGGTGGTATGAAATGAAATTATGAACGCTTAAAATCTGAGAGAGCAAGATAATGTCCTCAGATAGATGTTATCGGTCCACATTCGGTCACACTCAACGTGCTCTTATTTTATTATAGCACCTTCATTCAAGATACACGTGTTGTGAGCTATGCATGCTTCACATGTTTCTCGTATAGCAGAGTGAGCAGGAGCGGGTAGGTTCCCATCACCTAGAGTTAAGACACTCTGTTCCTTATTTTATGGTCAACGTTCGAGATATACAGTTTTGTTTACTGTAAATCAACGAAAGAACAGTGACCTACTGCGCCCCGATGACGTCAGGCATTACTATGTATCGTCATGTCGCTTACTTCAAGTATTATATCTGATTTAGCAATACGCGGAGAGATAAAGATTCTTATCAACACAACAACAGGCGCCGACTATATCTTAATCAATATTTATAATATACTTAATATAATTGCTTTTTAATAAGTATTACCCGCACTTCCGCAGTAAGTTGTTTTTTATTACGTCACACCTACGTAGATATATTTCTTCTAGCCTAGCAGAAGGAACTTTATGTTAAGAAACCTGTTGTTCCCTATTGAGTGGCGGTACTCAACGTCGCGCATTCGCCTTACTGCAGCAAAGAAGTGAAAATTAATAAACACAACAACAGGCGCCGACTATATCTTAATCAATATTTATAATATACTTAATATAATTGCTTTTTAATAAGTATTACCCGCACTTCCGTAGTAAGTAGTTTTTTATTACGTCACACCTACGTAGATATATTTCTTCTAGCCTACGACTTCCACTCCGACTGCCCAAGTAGATAATATCTGGAATATATTTGAATACGGCCTCAGTCACCGGAAGATTCAACGAATGACACTATATATGCTGCAATTTACTCGTACGTTGTTGTATTTGAGTGACGTTGTTATATATAACAGTTATTCATTATACTAACAAACGTCCGCTGAACACCAGGAAGTGATACATGAGTGTGTTTTTATTTGTTATTCGCGTAACGAAGGTGACCTCTGAGTATGTCATATGAGGGACGTTCAAACAGGGCGCTGTAGCTCTCTATCTATTCGTTCACTTGCAGAACTTACATTGTGCCTGCCAGAGCCACCACCACTACGCCCTACACAAGAACGGCAGATGTTCACGACAGTAGGTATGTAGTGCGGCAATAGGCCCACTGCCTACACTGTCGTCAAATCTGATATCGTTCAATATAAACAGCTCTGTATTGAACAGATCTAAGAAGCATATCGTTATAAAACTAGAATACATCACGAGCGATTAACATAAACATTTGAAAACACGTTTGAAATGTCCGAGATATTTGCATGGAGCCAACTTACCAAATAATTGGTGAGTTTGAAGATTCACTTTGGGTTCGCGGAACTCACAATGTCTATTTAAATAGATACCTATTCGATGAATATTTAATTACTATTTTGAATTAATTAGACAAAATGCCTTCTTCTCTACGAACGGGCCGACCCGCTCGCCGCCGCCTGCGCCGACCGCAACGACATTTTACGACTTTTAAGTGGTCAGCATTACAGAAATACAATGTAATATTTAAATTACACATTATAGGTTATTTCGTTTTTATTTCTATACTAGGAATCTAGAATAGAAGTAGACTTGATTTAATATAATAGTGAGAACATTTCCACTGACTTTCCTTTTCCAAATCTTCTTTGATTTAGAGCTCGGGCTCTGAGCGGGGACCCCGGGCCGCGTATTAAAGTAGGTCGGCACGCACTGCATCTTGACAGTGACAGACCCCCCGTAATGAGGTGAGAACTTTTAATAAATAAGCTTCCGTCGCTTCTAAAACGTAATAAGGGAGACAAAAATGTATATTGCAAATGATACTTTATCTCGTTAAGTTAGGACGTGTAGTGGTTCGTGGCTATGTGTGACGTGGTGCGCGACGGTTCCGCGCGGCGGCGCCGGGTTCCCTTCTTTAGTCGGCCGCTAGTTTAGGTTGGAATCGTTTACAGGTTTACTTTATTACAGCTGTAAGTGGCTGTAGGGAGCGCGAATATGATATATTGCACAACACACGTCATATATTTAATGAGAAATCTCATTAATATAATTATGTAGTAGGTTCAGTCGGGTGCGGGGACCCACTCCGTGTTCCAGCTCCACTTATGTCACGCTACATCCCTCATAAAGCAGGTTAAGCAGAAGGAACTTTATGTTAAGAAACCTGTTGTTCCCTATTGAGTGGCGGTACTCAACGTCGCGCATTCGCCTTACTGCAGCAAAGAAGTGAAAATTAATAATTAATAAGAAATAATTCATTCCCCCGAGTGGTAATCGAAGCTACAGCCGTCGTGTTAAATTAACACGCTTGTGCCGCTGCCCGTCGACGGCGTCAATTTTTTTAAATAATTATTTTGCTGTCACGTTACTTGGTGCAAGTGAGCCGACCTCGACAACTTGAAGCAAGAAACAAAATATTTGAAGGTGAGTGTTAGATTTAAAGGAATAGTGGACAACGCAGTTAGGTTAGTGTCATGCATATCTTGTAAAGTATTTATACGCGGTGGTGGTAGAGATTTGGTATAGAGTGTGTCTCGTGCACTACGGAGCGGCGGAATAAACGGATTAAAAACTTTAACTAGACGTTGAAATTTGTCAACGACTCTAATATCAACATATTTCATGTAACGCCTCTAACCCAAAAACCAAAGTTGCGGGCGATATTATATGTGAAAGTTTTATCTAAAACTTCGATATGCCAGACATTGGATCTTAATAAAGTATGCCGAATGAATAGAACATCTCTCTCTTTATATATAATTTTTAATGTGTTTTATGTGTTCTTCTCTATTTATATATATTATATGCCTGTAGCTCGAAATACACAAAATGCGTTAGAAGTGACAGCGAGGTACAGACGACAGGTCTTTTCTGCCTCGTTTGACTAATGAAGTTGTTTTTTCGCTCTACCGCGTCTACTTGTAACAAGCACCCACCCACTCCAGACGGACAGAAACTCGACCATTCTTTACTAAAATGTGGATTATTAAACATGACATTTGTTTAAGCATTCATTAAAATTATTATTTGGACACTCTATTATATTAATCCTGACTACAAGTTAGATCTACTTATATCCCACATTACATATATTTAATATGAGGATAAGTGAAGAAGATCTAACGTTAAAAACCTCCATCCTACACTTTCCGCCCAAGTTTTTTGATACTCTACATTGAGTGACAGAACTCACCGCCGTTGGTGTCTTATGAAAAGAAATTTAAACAATTATTCCACATAGTAAGCCGAATCCACAACCACGACGTACGGCTTTAAATACAAATATGCAATTATATGAAATGACGAAATGTATAGAATCAAATGGTCAATACTATGAATAAAAATATTTTGAGAATGTGTTTTTATAAACGAAAAAACCGGCCAACTTCATGTTACACTCCTGGTAACGTACAGTAGTCTACAAAGCAGCAATAGATCGATAGATTAAATTCTTTCGACTTCTCGATTATTTGAGATTATCTCGAGCATTTTATTTTTTATTTGGTCGGTACCTGGTGCTTTGTCCTTTCTTTAAAGATTTGCTAGCTTTCAGAACCTCTTCTACTAGGATTGAGGGTACGACTTCATTACTATCGTTTTGTTTCGACTATAGAGCGGTGTAAAATTTTGTGGCAGTTCCTATTGTACCTGGTCTCTTTGTGTCCAAATTGCAATTTGCAATCCGTAATGCTCGGTATCTATTCTGTATTGTTTTTGGGGTATTTTGTTTTTGGGTTCCTTTGTCCCTTTGTCCATTGATTTACTTTTTCCTCGACAATAGCAGTTTTATGATTCATTATCTACACCAGTGCTGCTCGGCGGCGACTCGCTCATCGAAGGTACTTATTACATAAATCTAAGGATTTATGTTAAATGGGTCTATTTGGTTTCATGTAGGTTTCCAATCGGGGACGAAGTGGATCACGTATTTAAAATGTGATATTTCATATTTAACGTTAAAAATTTCTTCCTTTCATTGTACAATAGATAGTTCGTACGTACATGATAAAGACATATTAGGTAGTGTAGCTCCAAGAAAAAATTAAAGAAGTCGCAATTACTCTACGTCGAGCTGATGAGAGTTAAAAATCACCATACAAAATTTACAAAGAAGATTGATTCAGTATTTCTAACGGTGCCGTACACAGTGGACAACCATGATTAGATGTAGGAGGTAGAAGAGGCCCGTGTGGAGAATAGTTATTATTTCAACTTGTTTGATGTTTGAAAAATTTCGAATATAATATTTAGAATACGAGTTGTTATTTGAGGCAAATATACCTTCTTACCGGTTACGCGTGAGTATAATATAAAATATTACTGCAGAGCAGCAGAGTGCAGCTTATATGTAAGTAATATATACAGAACGTTACTTCCTAGAAAAGGAAACAAACTTAAGAAGAGTAAGAAGCTTCGAGCGTTCTGTGTAACCTGCTCCCCTTCATCATGAGTCAGTGGATGTTAATGTTCATTGAATATATTAAATAATATGAAATTTTAGGTTTAGAAAAGTTAATTTGTGACTAGTATAATGAAATACTACGCTTATACAAATATTTAAATCGGCAGTTACCGTTCATTTTCTCTAAAGTAAAAGAGTAATTAAGAAAAAATCCACTTACAAATAGACGATCCTTGCCGATAAAAAAATTGCAACTATATACATAAAAACATGTATACATGTGTATCTACTACACCAAATAGGAGGCTGCACAATATGTCACTGTGTCATATGTTATATCACATCTCACTACGCAACTCGCACACTGACGTCCATCTGCGGCGAGGGTCGGGCCGGTACTGGCGGGCGCGGGCGGATGGACGCCATTGGACGGTAGAGGCGGGATCATTTTCAGCTTTTCCATAAATTAGGGCGGGGCAGCGGGCGGAGGGCGGCGGGCGGAGGGACGGGGGCGGAGACACTATCGGAGAGGGCCTAATGGAATTATTATAGTATTGTAGTTGGGGTTAATGTTACCAGGGATTGTGATTTGGTCGTATATACAGCCTTTTATTGGTTGAGGAGGCTGTTTCGTTTGCTTTTTTTATATATGACTTTAGAAATTTAATCATGCAACAAATAATTATATGTTGCGTAATTAAATTAAAGGTATATCATATAAATATTTTGTGCGGTAAACAGAAATACAAAAACCAAAACTAGTGATCTAATAGCAATCTATTCCTTTTTAATAAAGAACGGCCTTCGATACGATAACGTGTGGCGCCAACTTACATTATTCAATACGTGGGGAACGGAGTGTCACAACACTAGGCTCCCTCTGTTTACTCTGATATACCTGCAAGATGCTGATATACCTGTAGTTGTAAAGAAAAAAAACTCCTCAAACAAAATATCCTCGTTTATCCACAAGCCTTGGTCCCAATACCGGTATCGGTATCTGCCCGGCTGGTTGTTTACGGCCGCGTCCCGCTCTCTAATTAATTGCTGGCGTTCGCTTTAAATCAATAGGTGCGTTAGTTGCTACGGCGTAGTATCACCTCGTAGCCTCTAGACACTAGCACTACCGCCGCCGATCACTCTTGAGATCACTGAAGGTAGCAGAGATCTTGTACTACCTTTTCAGGTATTCTCGATTCCGATATATTGTGGACTACTGCCTATGTGGCTGCTCGTGCGGATTGGAACATCGTTTATTTGAGGTTCGTAGGAGATTAAATATTTGTGACTGATCAACCTGTAAATAAATATTAGAAATTTATTTAAATAATAACAAATAGCTTTGTACTGTCAGCTCAATTCTGTAAGTATCCAGCGAAGTACGAGAGGCAATTAAGAAATCGATGGGGGTAGTTTGATATAATGATTATATGAACTGACAGACGGATGCCACCTCAGTCTACACCGAGGGTGATAGCGGACTACTGCAAAATGTTCGAAATAACGTAATAAATATAGTAATTTTAGCTACATATACCTATCTACTTACACATTAACTGTCAGTACTACCAATCTAGTAATTGTTTTACAAACATTACTTGACAGTACTGTCTGGACTGCCGACGTGGTAACACCATCATACAACTCTCGAGGATATTATTGTTATCATCATTCTTGATTGATGATAAACTTAAACAGAGTCTACTCTGGTAGAAGAGGCTGATTGTAACAAAGTAGCTTATAGTTTGAAAAAACATAAAACCTACTTGTTAAAGTAGGATTGATAGTGGTCGTCGTTGGGTTACGCCACATGCTAACTGACCAACATGCTGTATTTGGAAAATCGAGTGGAAGTGTGTAGTGTGAAGACAAAAAAAATAAGAATTGTAGGTATGATTCGATTGTCGTATATCCTCAGGGTTCTCGATTTCAATTTAGAAATTTGAGCTATCTACTAACTTATGACCGAAATGAGGGTAGTTTAACCAAAATGAAAATAGAAGCACCAGTCTATCTTTTTAAATATTTTGAAGTTACATTGTACCGAATACCTCTCTTTATATAAAAATAGAAATCAAAGTAATATTTTTTCTATAATTTACAACTTATATGTAGAGATTTTACGTTATCTAGAGCAATTACCTGACGCTGACACTAAAATACACATTAAATGTATAATTACACATTAATTATAGTTCTTAGCAAAGAAAAAGGTACAAAAAATGTTTATTAACGCTCATGATTTTGATTTAAATTCTAACATTATAATGTTTTTTTATATATTCTATTGAAAAAAGTATACACTCACCGATTTTATGTAGTTTCTATAATTTCTACAGTTCTTAGAAGTAATTAGTGTCATTTAAATAGGCGTTGTGACGTCACTGCAGTGGACACGAAACAAAGGGTGGTGTCGGTCTATCAGGAATTCGGCTTACTTCTGTTCTCCGTATATAATTATAAGGATTACATGTAACTCGCCGTGAGAATCCTGTACGATGTATTTTCGTCAATGAAGAGCTCACAGAGAGAAAGAGAAAGACACGTTGCTTCGTTCTGAATTTCACAATACTTACTGTTTTAATATGACTGATGAACATAACATTTTTTTTATGGGAGAGGACACGGCAAAAGAGCGTTCGGGTCGCATGATGGTAAGTGATCACCGCCGCCCACGACACCATGCAACACCAGAGGAGCTACAGGTGGTTGCCGGTCTTTAAGGTGGAGGATTTTGGGCGCCGGGGCCCGGGATTACCGAATGCGAAACGCCACTGCAAGAGCCGTAGTGGCTCTTGCAGTGGCGTCACGCCGGTTTTAAATGCCGGGGGTGGTATTCATCCAGTCGAGTCTGCCCATGTGTGTTGCCATTACTGGCGACGTGACTACCACACGTACTTTAGTCGCCTCTTGAAACACCGACAGTACCAGGGTGATCTTATTCTAAGCTGGGATCACACGGCGTAAATAGCAAAACATAACACTCACTAGGAAATATAAAAATATTTTTTAATTTCGCTAAGTTAGAATCGAACCCACAACCATCGTCGTGTACGACGCCCGCAATTAAACACTTAAAAGCAAGGCCTTATCCAAATTTTTTTTAGTGTGTCGCCATCAGATATCTACTGTTACCTCAAATTTTAACGACAATCTTTAATACATAAAAATATAGAACGAATTATTAATAAGGTACAATTTTTATAATATTACAAAATCGCAAAAACTAGTCATATCGTATGAAGTAGTCAGTCGTGGAGGTAAAGTGTCGATACTCTAATCTATTGATTTCCGCCACCTGTTGGTATTTCTAGGGTTCCGCAGGCAAAGTTTACCATTTAAATAATTGTTTTTTCAGTTTCATGCTATATCCTGCATATAGCAAGATTGGCAGAGAATCTACAAGCACACCGAGCTTTGTCCCAATCCACTTTAAATAAAATTAGTTAGATTTTTTCCCCTAAGTGGTAATTTGGTCCATAAATACTGGGCATCAATCTACATACATAATAAGCATACATAGTCTATATACATGTTTATTAGCGTAGCTGACGCTTCCTGTCTGCATGTCTCTATAAAATATACTAATATTTATATGAAAATAGTAGAATAGATATTGGTATGACAAAAATTGCTTTTTGCAGTGGCAACTATTGGTGGCACATAAAATCTTATTGAATTTATTACAAATTATGATATTTAAAATATTTATTCCTCAGTACTTACTCGTATTGCCAGATACGAGAGAAAACATGACTCGGTTTCTTTTAAATATTGATACAGAACCAAACTTATTTAGATTTGATTCGCGCATTAAAAGCGTAGCTTCATACTCGCGCGACGAGTACCTACGAAATGTAATTGCGTGATATTTACGTACTGATTTTATTTCTAGATCAAATCATCTACTTAAGTAAGTATATAACATGCGCTTACCGCTTATGGCCATCTTAACTTTAAAAGCTTTACAATAAAACATTTTTACCATAAAAGGTAAATAATAAAAACCTTAATAAATATTAAATAATATTGACTTATAAATTTGTCATATAAAATTTATTACGCCGATATTTACTCTGTAATTGATCGGCCCGTTTTAAATCTCATATAATCGGCAGATAATTTTACACTTTATCTCTCTCTTTATGCGTAAATAATCTGAATGTATTTATTAGGTGCAACATTTCCATATCGCCGCGTGACTAGCGACCGCAAGCGATTTTGCACGAATTAATTCTATGCTTGTACCGCATATTATTATATTAAGAAAAATGTATATTAGGTCATAGAAATCATTGAGTTAAACATTGATTGGATATAGTCTCTCGGGATAAGAGCAGCATGTTATGGCCTTAGTGGCTTCTACAGCTTCACCGGACTTTTGAGGGACGCCAAGCCAGGAGAGCTATCATGACCTGGCCACCAAGGAAGATAGTAATGTGAACACAGTGTAGAAAATATCGAGAAATTAACACCAGGCAGTTTTCATATTTACATTTAATCATTAGTGTGAATAAAATGAAATCGTAAGATGTAATTGTAAGGTATATTCAAGATTTTTCTTTTTTTTTTATGAGAGAGGACAAGGCAAACGAGCGTTCGGGTCACCTGATGGTAAGCGATCACCGCCGTCCACGACCCCGTGTAACACCAGAGGAGCTACAGGTGCGTTGCCGGCCTTTAAGGTGGAGGATGTAGGGCGCTCTGGCCCGGCATTACCTAATGCGAAACGCAGTGGCACGAGCCACTACTTCACGCCGGTTCGATATTAATCCGGTCGAATCCGCCCATGCGCGTTGCCATTACTGACGACGTGACTCTAACACACGTACTTTAGTCGCCTCTTACGACACCGACAGTACCAGGGTGATCCTATTCTAAGCCGGGAGCACATGGCTGATAATGAATGATATGAACATTTAATGAAATTCAATGTAAGAAGCCAAGAGAGTCGTTCTGAAGGTCAAGAACGATTCCAGATGTTACAGAACGATTGAATTATTGAGATGCTTTATTTTTATGTTCGCTATTTAAAGACAATCTAATCTATAATAACTTCACTTGTCTCCTTAGCGGAGTAGTCGGAGAGGACGAACCGCCAAACGCTACGGTCTCTGCATACCTCTGTCGCCTCGTCCACTGTCACCAACTTCCTCATATATGCTCTCCGGGCCAGCTGGCGTTTCGCCGTCTCATGCACCATTGCCCCTGTTACCGGCAGCAACATGCTATAATATAATATTTACAGTTTAATTAAGTACCTACCAGTTAGTTTCTTAAGAAACATGTGTTACAGGCAGTCGTATAGTGGCTAGTGGCAGAGTAATGAAGTAATATAAAACAATGAGGTGCTTCACTTTTGAGTTACTGTCTGCCCGAAGCTTGCCCGAAGTCTGGCCGAAGTCTGCCCAATGTAGGTTGAGGGCCTGGGCGCCTTAAATTGAATTAAAGTAAATGTTTCATAACGTTTATATTTTCATTTTTCTTCGCTCTGGTGTCGAGGCAAAGCGCGGCGTTGAATTCTGCCACTCAACACGCAATGCCTCCAGAATTCGGCAGAAAGTGGGGAACGAACTGTCTTAACACCGAGGTTCCCTCTACCTACCCTGCTGTGTGCGAGAAACAGCGTGAAGCTGAGAGAAAAGTATTGTTTTGTAGGTCACGGCTTCGCCCGCTTAACTTGTTTTAATAATATTTTCTGGTTTTAATAAATAATGTATGCTCGCAGCGCTCTTAACATTTACAAAGTGAACATTATTAAAACCAAAGGGTGGCATTTTTGATTTCAACTTGTCATTCACAAATGAACAAGAACTGACGACGCGCCTCATAGTGGCGTGACCGGTAGCTGTCGTTTAGAAATCTATAAGATACTTACATGATATACCGACATATCTACTTCTCTATTATTTAATAAACATTAAATAATAATTGTATAGTATTAATTAAAATTTATGGTAACAATTACATACGCGTTTCTTTTTATGTAATTACCAACAATTCTATAGTAATCTATTACACGCTACAAAAGGTTTTTATGACCAATTTCTTCACACCTTGGGTTATATCATTGCATTTTATTAGGGATCCCTGTGTTTTTTTAAATGTTATATAGCCTATTTGGTCAGTGAAGATGCAGCTTTCTATATGTGACTACTACTACTACTAGTTCTAGAATTTTTGAAATCGGTCCGGTAGTTTTTGTGTGAAAATAATACGAACAAACATACAAAAATACATAAGCTTACTCTTTATAATATTATTACAGTATAGATAAGTAAGTTTTGTAAATTATAACGGCTGGACATAGGATGTAAAACTATTGTTTCTTGAAGTATATTGAAAACAATTAATGTTCTGTTCTGAGAACAGGGCAAAGCGCTGCGGTGAGTTTCGCAAGCCTCATATACTCAATAACTCCAGAGATCAGCGGAAAGTGGGTGATGGAATAAATTAATAGTAACGTAATAAAAATGTCTTATTGGGAACAGAGTGTCTCTGCCCCTGCTATATATGGGATACAGCGTAAGGCATTATAGATAATATCTTTAAAAAAAAGCGTAAATAAAATCAAAAAGCTTTTCACATATAAACCAAATATAAGCGTACATTTGTTTCCTATGTACACCATAATCTAGTTCAGATTTTTTATTTATAATTGAATATAATTAACACTAAGTTAACTAAGTTGTAATATATGTACTTGCTAGCGATTAACATAATAATATGGAACGTAAAAATTCTATCAAAATAAATCCTTTCGAGTCGATCTAATTATATTTCTTTCATCTAATCTCGTCCAGCTTATGATAACGTTTTAGCTACAGAGGTCATTTTGCATATCTACCACAATACCAAGTGGTCTACTTTCATTAATTGAGGTATTTAAAATGGTTGAAAAATAATCAAATAAAATAGTATTTATTAAAATAAGATAATAATAATAATGGAACTTAAAAGATTTAAAAAATCATTCTTAATGAGAATTGGTTCCTGTGAGGATTCACGACGACTCCTGTGTACAAGGCCAGTGCTCTACCACTGAGCTAAAGAGGCTTGCAGTCAGAGAAGGGTTACTTATGATCTAGTGTATGTTTTTATTTGCCCTTTGTTTTTTACTTCATGACAAAAAGTGTGGGATATTTATTGGAAATATTGTCTTTTTGCTCAGATGTTTATTCAAGTAAAGCATAATTATTTATTATCATTATAATATTAGATATAGCAAAAAACACACCCAAATTTACCCAATCGTGTTAGTTATAAAACTAAGTAATCTTTCGTTCTCTACCGAATTTATCATGGGGGGTGGTATTCTGGACAACTGTTTGATTGGATACGTGGCACTCCACAACCGTGCGGTTTCGTAGGGACTTACCCGCGGCAATGTTCAAGGTCAACAGGACATGGGTATCAACCCACTGAACTATAGCGTTCATGGCGACGCTTGGGCAGACTCGACCGGATTTAATACCACCCCCGGCATTTAAAACCGGAAGTTTGAAGTAGTGGCCCTTGCCACTGCGTTTCGCATTAGGTAATGCCGGGCCCCGGTGCCCTTCATCTCCACCTTAAAGGCTGGCAACGCACCTGTGGCTCCTCTGGTGTTGCATGGGGTCGTGGGCGGCGGTGATCACTTACCATCAGGTGACCCGAACGCTCGTTTGCCTTGTCCTCTCCCATAAAAAAAAAAAAAAATACAAATTCAAATATTCAAAATATTGTTTATGCTTGAAAACTACCGGACAAAATCCTTCCCCCGAACGGCAACCGAACCCGCAACTATTGCATTTGTAGTGCAACACACTGTCCCATTGTGCCAATGTAAATGTTCATAAGATCATTGACGAATCAGACAGCCTGTAGGTTATCTGAGGCTTCCTTTCGTATTAGGTATATTAGCCTCACCTTTCAAAGCTCATATCGTAAGGGACGATTTTAATGTAGATAACTTTTAAGATATCTAAGTAACATGCTTATCTGTACGAGGGTCACCTTGTAAAGCTCTAAATTTGTTAATTCATATTTAATTTTAGTATTTTAAGTTAGCTCTTCTCAAAGTTGAGATTTCTTTCGGAAAGGTAGTTGAGTGTCGCGATGTATAAACAAGGGTTAATTTCAAGTAGGTTTTATTTTTATAATTAATATAAGTATAGCCACCCGCAGGTACCTACCTATTATAATATCACATATATTTATACTTTATTGTTAATTAATTATTTATTTTATTTATTAATAATCCAGCCGTGAAGCAGGTGCGGGGGCGGGGACGGGGGCGGGGGCGTGACTGTAAACTTGGCAGATTGTGAGTTCTATTCCCACTCGAGGAAATTTAATATTTTCATTTTGATCCTCGCACACTAAGCACGCAATGCCTTTGGAGCTCGGCGGAAACTGCCGAATGGAAGTGTTTTATTGGGAACGGAATATTGAGACACAACACTACGTTGCAGGCCTCGCAGGGCAGGTCTGCCACGTGCGGGATGCGGGATGCGGGATGCGAGATGCGGGATGAAACTAAAAAAAACTTATACTTTATACCTTTCATTTCCTTTGAAAAGGAAAACGCTTTCGTCGGTCGTGCTTTTGGCAAGACACCAAACTCATTATTTGTCCGGTCTGTGAGGCATCATGAAGTACGGCGAATGTATACATTTTACAAGACATTGTCTGTACCGTGCCTAGTCTAGTCACCAGAGTCTGCTGCGCCACGACAAATAGGTCAGCTGTGTTAATAACAGCCTGTTACAGAATTAGTAAAACATTTATGTCGCATTGAATGCGAAAGCTATTAATTAGATCGCTACCTATCAAAGTAACAAACTAAATTTAGGGATAACATTCAATTTTGACACTTATTCTCTAGAATCAAAGTTTATTTTGTAAAGTTTGTCAACAAGGTTGTATTTAATGTGTACAAGGAGGCACACATTAAATGTAACGACGTGTCTCAGCTCGTCGTTGTAGTTTGTGACTTGTAAATAGCTTATAAATCATATTGACAAACAAGCAAGGAAAGCAACTAAAATGGAAGTAATTCCCCCTAGGTATGAAAATTGGAAAATTTTGAATGTTAAATTATTTATACGCTTTCTAAAATGCGTTTAGTTGTTACACTTAGTAAATTACAATGTAGGTATCGCGCAGTAGCGCAGGGGAGAGGACCCCTGTGGAACGAGGGGGCGCGTCGCGGTGCGTGCCTCAGGCTGTAACTTATAGGGTGGTTCACGCAGCCATTTTGAATTTTTTTGAGTTTAATGTAAATATTTACCATTTTTTTTACTTTGTTTTCTAATTAACTGCAAAATAAATTCATAAAAAATGACATAATCTAATAAAAAGCTCCTATACGTAGGTACTCGTATGTGTCACCATGTACCGGCACCGAGCCCGCGGTCTGTTTAGTTAAAACATAATGATGTAATTATCGAGACATAAATACAATCTGTTAATTAAAAGCAGATAGAGCGAGCCCGCGGGGGATAGTAGTATTATCTCTGTGATAATACCATGCCTTGCCTCATCTTGCCTTCGCTTGTTGGTATCAATGTCATTTGCATTCCTTCATGGCGCCGGGCGTTCTTCACTTTTTTTAGCTTCACGCTGTATCCCGCACACAGCAGGGTAGAAAGGGGCCTAGTCCATCTTAAGATAATCTGTTCTCCATTTTCAGTCGAATTCTAGAGGCATTGCGCGCTCAGTGTTGCCAGGGACTGGATACATCTAGTTTATTATTTTTCGTTATTTATTAAATTTTTTATATATTTTTTTCTACGGTATGTATACCTTTTTCTATATATTAAAAATAATATTTTTTTAATAATAAGTTTTGGTTTAATTAAAATTTTCACAATAGTATTTCGACGTATGTGTGGTTAACTAACATACCGTTCTTATTTCGGAAATCTCTTAAGGATTCTTGGCAAATAATTTTGTAAAAAATCTATGTTAAGCAATAATAAAAAATTCCAAAAACTTGAACCGTAGGAAAGTAAATTTGTAATTTATTTAAAACAAAAATCTTTGAAGTCGGTTAACCTCTCTTATGTACGAGCAGATAATTGTTCTGTTCCTCTCACACAATAGGCTGTATTGTCTGTACTGTCTCTGCAGCGTTGACAGAGTTGAGGAGTCGGTGTATTGTTCTTTATTTACTTTGATCGGATTAAACGGAGCTGCAAGTGTTCTGGAAATATACTACTCTCGTGTACTGTTTGTCATATGAGATTTGAGACACTTAATATGCTTTTCCTTCGACAGCCCGCTATGGCTGCCATGTCTCACTCGTTGTTAAACAACACTGGTCATTAAGTGTTTGTAGTGAAGGTTTTCAATCAAGGATAGAAGAAGATAGAGAAGTTTAAATACATTAATAAATTAAGGTGTAGAGCTAGTAGAGCTAGTATCTTCTAGGCAAACTTGTATATATACGAATGATGACGAAGATGAAAGCTATTCTAATTTAATTAGCATTACATATATTTGTTTAACCAAAATTAAAGTCACTACCTACGTACTAAATATTTTTCTCGTAATCCAATGCAAATTATTTAAAAAGCCCGAACTCAGTATATATTTATTACATTCAGACCAATTTAAATCAGCATTCAGCCTTCGAGGTGGAAATCTTTGAAGTTAATATAAATTGGATATTCCGCGGCGTGCCTAAGTGCGTTAAGTGCTCCTCGCATCGTCCAGAGACTATATTCAAATGCGATCCACTCTTCCTCTACCTGTACCTACATGTACCTACCTGTACCTACATGTTATTTACAAGCGAAACTACGCGTTATTGTATTACTTAAAAGTCATTTAGCTTTTAATTACCGAACCAACGACCGTCGCGTTTGCAGTCTGACACTGTGCCGCTGCGCCACGACTTGTTGATACCCCGCAGGTGTAAGTACTATGCACTCACGCGCTTGAGCTTCCTTCATATTATAAACAAATTATACAAAATCTTATGTATTATTCTGATTTATTAATGATATTACTGTAAACTTTGAGTAAGAAGTGTCTGAAGGTAAAGAATAAAACTCCATGTTTTTTCTCAAAACAAAGACTTATCTTAGTTGGAAAGCTTAAGATATATTTTTTATGAACCGAGAGACAAAAATGTAAGGGAATCCTTTTGATTACCGGAGTGAAACTAACCAAACAAACTTAGTGAGGCCACTCGTGGCGCAGTGGCGCAGGCGTGCGACTGCAAACGCGACAGGGTCACGTCGTGGGTTCGTGTAAATACATAACAGAGTAGGACACTCCGTTTCATTAACACTGTAGTTTCCCACTTTCCACCTAGCTTACCACGCAATGCCTATAGAACTCGATGGAAAATGGGGAACGAAGTGTCTCTTAACACTCCCTCTTCCCTCTCTGAATCCTGTTGTGTACGGGATACAGCGTGAAGCTGATTTAATTTGTTAATTATTATTATGTTTTTTATATTATGTGATTCTGACAAAGGTCATGAGTTAATTCGACATATGTTTTTGTATGCGAGACAAGGCATTAGGTTGAGGCACCTGGCGTTTTGTTTTATGACAGGAGAAAGAATAATAACCTAAACATCAACGGGATCGAACCCGCGACCCCAGGGTTTCTTATTGTACAACAATGTCAGTAGTAAATAATCAATTCTATTCAACGTTTTTAGTATGGTCGGTATGACGGATATACAAACATACAAATAGCCACTTTTATAACGCTAATAACATATTATTATATGCACTTTAGTGATTAGATATTACACACAGAAATTAAGAGTATTTCCACCAATTACAGTTTACGTCAAAAAGTCACCTAAAGCAGTTCACAGTGATAGCGCATATATTTGTATGTAAATATTATTTGATTACATGGATTGTTTGAGATGAAATGGAAAATTTCCCTTTCTAAACCTACGAAGTCCCGCAGTTACGTCTGTGCGTTGATTGTCAGATATCTCGAGATGTAGTTAAGAGGCGGAACTCAACGCGTTGAAATAAAAATAATACAAACACGAGTATAATCGATCCCCCAAGCGGAGATCGAACTCACGATCATCGTCAGGCACTTCCTCGCTGCCTTAAACGGCATTTGCGATTGTATGCTATAGGTGTAAGTAAAGACACCGCGGCGGATCACTTACCATTGGGCGACCCGGACATTCGTTTGCCTAAACTAAGCTGTGTTTTCCACAAAAAAAAAAGCTTAAACCGAAATGTAGGGTCAAATATAAAATTAAATTATTTTCAGCTATAAACTTTAATCAAAACGCCATTTTGTGTTTTTACTTGTCGTCAATTTAATTTTAAATCTTTTAAAATTGAATGTAAAGGCTCTATTTTTACACCAGCCATATATTTTTGTAAGACAAATCGTTAGAGTGGCTGCGATTCGGTACTTTTAATATATTTTTTAAGATCCCGAGTCCATTACGAAACCTAAAATAAATTAATTCGGAGTATAAAGTAAGAGTTTACAGCGTGTTCGTAAGGTCGGTGCTCCTCAGAGATGTAATACCTTCTCATGCTATAAGCTTATGTCAAATACTTTTTATATGTTTTAATTTTTTTATATTTATCTCGTATACTTTTTGTACGATAAGAACTATCATATTTTATAATTTACCGGAGTACGAATTCACCATTTTTTTTATTTATATCAAATTGACATTTGCACTTGATGAAGTATTAAAGTGAAAATTGTAACGCGACTGCGCTCACCCAATATTTATTTTTGCATTTTAAGCTTGACATACATAAATGTATATTATTAGCGTATCTAGAAATATTTTCTGTAAGGGGCCGACACTTTAGCTTTGAACAGATATATTATATATTATATATTATAGTATTTTCTCAAAGAATGCCACGTAGCCATTTAAATAGATTATTTATGCGACTCGCTACATCATTTTATAATACAATGTTGTTAATGTCTTAGTACTTACTAGCGCCATCTAGCATTCAAGTTGAATAACAAGACATAACGTCCTTTTAACTGAAACAATTTATAAAGTAGGAGCATTCAGAGTGCTACATTGTTTACTTATTTAGACTTAGAGCGCTATCATATAACAAATATAAAACAAATATAACTCATCATATTTATAGAGGAAGGTGACTTTTATCATGATGAAAGGTATTCGCTTTACTACTACTACTACTACTAGAAGTAACTCGGTTCATGTAAAAAAGATTTAGCTGATTCTACACTGTCACGGTATATCTACAGTTCTTACATAAAAATAAACTATATATTTGTTATAATTACGGCCAACGGCACAACTCTAAAGTAAATAGTATAGAAATAATTTATTTCCTTCTCCATTCTTTTTATTTAAAACCCAAATAATATTTCTGTAAAAGTAGTTAACATTTGTTTAATTAAACATACATACATTTGCCTATGAATGTACTTAAACACGAGATAAGTTGTGGCGGTCAACCTGTTGGTGATAACATTAACTGAAGTTGTATTTTGAAACGATATGTTATAACTTTCTAGAATATTTATTTTAAGCTAAAAAGCATTTATAAATATTTTTTCTATACAATTTAGATGCTTGCCGCTTTAGATACCTTTCTGCATAGAAACAACAGATGCACCCCCCACGTTTCTGACAGTTAACGCCATGGCTTTGAACACAATGGACTTTTAAAGTACGAATCGGTGCCAATGACCAGGTAGCGACTGTTTACGTAGCGAGTTTTTGATATATATTTATTGTCTTACCCCTTCAATACCATGAATTTCCTAATCCGAGATAGCATTATTGAAGACATTTTACAATAAGACACTAGATCTTGCATCAGAAACTGAGGACCGAGAAGGAGCACAGTGACTCTGACAGCGGCACTATATTTTATGAACTTCTCAACGCTAGGAGCTTCTATTAATTGGTTCGGGAGATTAGCCCAATAAAGGAGAAGTGAATAGTATTGGGCAAATGTGTAGTTGTTATATCTCTCGTGTAGGCACGTTGTTTTTGACACAGTCCACAGGATCCAACCAGATCCAGGCGCGTCCAGGAGTGAACGTTGTATCTGAAGGACAGGTCAAATATATTATAAGAAAATATGCGGAAAACAAACAACAGCCGCTGACAAAAAGGAAAGTATAATTAAGTCTTACCGCAAAGACTGACATTATTTTTTGTCATTTTTGGCCTTTATTTACTATTTTTTTTTTCATTATAATTTTTTTTTTCGTTAGAAAGCTATATACTTTGTACATTTTTAAAGAAAAAATAAAAACAATTGCAAAATTTTAAACAATATTACGAAAAATTTGTCTTTTTGAATCTCTTTAGCACATACAGTGCTGTATTTATATTAATAAATACTATAATTTTTTATATTTATTTGTAGTTTATAAGGACATACTACTAACATATAGAAAAAGTTTTATTACCCATGTGTTTCATTTGTGAAACCATGGATTGTGTTCTCTGAGCCTGCGCGATTCGGCCCGCGCTCGTGTTCGCAATCCAGCTCCCGCCACCAGCCCGCCACCAGCCCGCCACCAGCCCGCCACCAGCCCGCCACCAGCCCGCCACCAGCCCGCCACCAGCCCGCCACCAGCCCGCCACCAGCCCGCTCGCCGCAGTAATGGAGTGCTTTAATAAATTGAATAGCGTCGATAAGCGGCGGCTCTTTGTGCCTGTTCTATTATTTCATGATAAAAAAGGAATAAAGGCCTAAACGCAAGAATGTTGTACATTTTTGTTTTAGGCGGGCGCCGGCGCCGGCCGCATTAGTGGCGCTCGTTCGACAACGGTTACACATTAGCCCTTCGCGTTCACCTGCCTCACCCGACAAGGACCTACCTCGCCCGACTTGCACTATCGATTTTATACGCTATTACAAATATGTTACAGTATAAACCATATTAACAAACAAATAAACGTAAGTCAATACATTATTAATCTCTACCAAAGTTGTTCCGAGTAAAACATCACATCTACATTTCGATACAATGCAAAACCGAACCTATCACGTTTGATCAAAGGCTGTATTAGCTCGTAGACGAGAAGTGCGGTACAGCGCTGTCCCGGCACCGGTCTCACGCCCACTTATCGACGGGACAATTTAGTCGATTCGTGTGTACGTATAATATATCAAGCGCCCGCGCCTCCGCGCTAATGAACTGTCCGCCGGAACCCGGAGCCGCCAGCGGGGCCGCGGGCCGGGGCGCTTCGGGGCCGCGCCCGACGCCTGACAGACCGCTGCATCTGTTATCTGCTAACCACTGATGGCCGGTGACGACACTGCGCCGGAGAATGCTGGGACTTCGTATCCCAAGGAATCTTTATAGTCTACACTAGGGTGTACCCTTGTCTTCACTTGTAAAACATCCTATATTAAGTCGCTCTCTATCAATTGAGTGCACGTAAATAAACGTGTTCTGTGAAATTGACGTTGTGTGTAGTAACTCTACTCAATGAACCACTCGTTTTCATACGATCTAATGAGATAGTTCTATATTTTTTTTATAGTGTTCATGAGAAACTTATTATGATTGCTTATTCTACCTGGTAAAGAGAGAGAGAGAGAGAGCTAAAGTCGTTCTTTATTTCTAAACTTCTATGTAGGATATCAACAGTGATATCCTACATAGAAATTTAGAAATAAAAGATTACAGAATCTTAAAACTAAAATGCTTTGATACAAATATACTAAGCTATATGCAAAGTATGTGCGCAACAAATTATTTAACTAAAAGTAATTAAAAATAAAATAGAAATATAAATTTATTTTACATGTTAGTTTTGTAAATTAATTGTTTAGTAAATTCTTGAGAAATTTCTTGTAAATGAGTTACTTAGTAGAAGGCATATAGTGCGTACTCCCGTAAGTGTCGGTCTCTACTTTTTGTTTATTGTATTCAACATTCAATAGCGGACGACTGACACTTTGACTGGTTCACACAACAATAACATTTATAAATATCCCCTAAAACGGAAACAAACCCGTTCTCTTTGGTGCAGTAATACTCTATAAACGCTCCAATGTAATATTACATCTACTTTGTTTGAAGCCTTCGAAGGTTCCAATAAATTAGATATTACATTTTGTGCGACATTAGTTCTCGAGCTCCTTTAATTTTTTCATATTATATGCGATAAGGAGGAGTCGTTTAACGCTCCCTTATAGTGATATCTGTCGCAGATGACAACCTGTCGGCGGCCGACGGGCGGACACGCCGCGCCGCTGCCGGCTAATTACCGATACCTCTACCTCTACCTATACCTCTACTTCTATCTCTACTTCTACCTCTACCTATACCTCTGCCCTTACCTCTACTGGTGAGTCTTGTATATACTATATAAAATATAAAATACTCATAACTGATAAAGTGGCCATGTACAACAAGTCCTTGTTAGACTCTGTGTTGAGAGGAATCAACTTTGTGTGAATAGTCATGTTGAAAGTGAAATGAATATGTTCAGGTACTCTTCCTACTCTTCCTTGATGACTGGATCGGCTTATAATGTCAACGGGTCCCAGGATGTGTCGTCACAATCAGTGGTGTCTGTAATCAGATATCTAAATTGTGAGAAATCAGAAAGCAATTTGATAATAATAATGTATAAAATAATATTATAATAAATTTGAAATATAATATTTATTCCGACACTATATTCTCGGGCTACTTCTGGTACTAAATATGAAGTTTTATATAATTTTATATTACAATATATTATATAAGTATTAATATTTGATAGAAAAATGTTTACTTATCTCATATCTAAGTAATAGGCGGTAGGTACGCCAATCGCACGGGAATCCCTGTAAGCTTTAAGCGTTCTCCTTTAGTGACATTCTGCGTCGGTTCAGCCGGCCGTGTTCCGAAAACAAGCAGATTTGTTTTTATGTTAGAACGTTCTAATTGTAAAAAATACGATTATTTTGAAAAAAAGTAATTTATTATAATTGTAGTGTATTGGAATAAGAACTAAGAACTGATAAAACATTGTAACGTATTATTTTCTTTATTAACAAATTTATTCAATAAGTTTTTATAAATGTGCGGACGATCAAATACGACATTCACTCAACATATCAACGGAATTATTATTTAACGTTGAGATTAAAACACCGAGGTAGAGTCTAATTAACGTCTCATAACGACAAGTTCGTTACGTGACAGAGGTAGAGACGGCGCAAGCACTAATGAATAGGTACTATTAAATCTTATACGTTAAATTATAATTATATATCAGGGAAATGAAGATATTTTATTCTTTTCATTCATTATTAAATAAATATAAATTACTATAGTGTAATATATATATAACAGGAGATGTTCCCACTGACTGATGATAGGGTCGTAAAATTTGGAAAATTTTAATGCTGCAGAGGTGACACAGTGAATTTACCCACTAAACTGAAAATAAACTTCGTAAATATATTTAATAAATATTCATATGATTCAAGCGGGCGAATTTGCAGGGCGGGCAGTTTGCTAGTAATTTATAAGTGTCTTAACACTAGATTCCGAAGTTTCCTTTAAGATTTTTTTATAATTATGTCTCTCTGTCTAGTGTCGTGTTATAGGGGGGTTCTACATATAGACTATATGTAGAACCCCCCGTGGGATACGGCACTGTTACTCTTTACTACGGGCTATTTTATAACCCATTTAAGAGGACAGTGCCATAATCAACTATTGTATTCATATAAGTGTTTAAATAAAGATATCTTTATTTTATATTATGTGCAAAGACAGCGTGAAGCTACAAAAATTACGAAAAATAAATAAATTATCAATTGAATTCATATAAAACTACATAAGTTTTCTTCTCATCGCCCAGATAAATGAATTAGTGTACACAAAAAAGCCTACAAGATTATATACACGAAGACCCATCCCAAATGAACAAGACTCGAGCAGCTCTCTACATGACTAGTAGCGACATCTATGTTTCGACACTTTATGTAATGTACAATAGAGTTCCTTTAGCGTAAATTTCAACCCTATTTAATATTTTTATCCTATTCTGATTAAATTATGCTATTCATTGGTACATAAACTATGTAAAATAATAATTATATAAGTTTATGTCAGATTACTTACGTAACTTATAATTTTAAGTTAAAATATTATAATTTTGTTAATTTTAACAATGTTAAAAATATTATATCGTATTTTTTTTTTATTTATATACATTTAAATTCTTGCAAAACCGTTTAAAAATATTACAAATATTTAAAATTTTAACTAAAAAAAATGAGCGCCATCTACACATGAATGAAAATATAAGAATATCAATTATCGCTCCTTGTTTCTAGATGGCGCTAGCATACAAACTTAACAATCGTCATCTCAAGCTAATTATATTTTTTTATTTACAAGTAATTAAGAGAAAAAAAAATAATTAAAAACAAAATTAACATAAATTCATCTATTTTCTGACGTAGTGAGACAATGTCTAAATCTATATTCAACGGTTGTGGATTCGATTTCGCAATATAAGGAAATTACCATAATGAACATAATACATATTTTCTTTATCACCCTGGTAACACAAAATGCGGCATTAGGTTCCGTAGCTTCGTACCACATTCTCAAATATTTTAATTGATAACTGTAACAAACTAACATATAACTTTTACTATATGATTTATAAAATTTGAAAAACAAGAAAAATAGAGGCTTTGTTACAAGAGATGAGAATATATTACATCAGCTTCACGCTGTATGCCGCACCCAGCAGGGTACCCAGAGGGAACCTAGTTTTAAGACACTCCGTTCCCCACTTTCCGCCGAATTCTGGAGGCATTGAGTGTTGAATGGCGGGACTCAACACTGTGCTTTTATCTCGAGACCAGAGCGTAGAAATGAAAATATAAATTTAAACAAATATTTTATTCCCTCGAGTTCGGCTCGATCACTGTGCAGTGATAGTGCTGTAATGCGACATCGAACCGTCGCGCTGCAGTCACACCCTCGTGCCACTGCGCCACGACGGCCTCATTATTATATTGAAGGAATGTATGTAATTCACATAAAAGGATAAACAGGATTAATAAAAACTCATTGAAATTATTGTGGCAACATATAATACACACACACACACGCAAACTATTCGCTCGGCGAGTATAAATTAACAACCTGCACACAATGTAAACGTGTACTGTACCAACGTTCAACACACACACGCACGCATTTAATTCTCTCACATATAATTATATAAAATATATTAATAAATTCGTTTTAAATATAATTTAAGCTGTCTGGATGTTCTCTGCTGACACTAACATTACGTTACAATTTACAAAGAGTCTTATCTAACGCGACATTACATTTTTATTTACACGAACAGCGCCTGAGCATCTTACAGCAAATATACTCTACTTTTCTTATATAAGTACGCATTTTTAAAAAAAATTGTCTTTCAGCATCAAAATCTAATATTTTCACTATAGGTACAATGAAATCTTTTTATTCTTTAATTATCTCCTTTTTAACGTTTCCAAATTCTCAGCCGTATGTTTTTAATAGACTGTAGAGTCAAAAGTTTCTTTGGTAAAGTCATATTTTTGTTACTTCTAGAATAAAATTTACTTAAAAACGAATAATATTTGTCGACTTGAGCGTAATATATTACAATAAGGCCGATAACGCTATCAGCGTCAATCACTAGATAATTCTACCTGGATCGCAATTACAAATGCTGTTTTGGTGGCGCTTTGGTGAAAAAGAATCGATAAGCCGATGATGGCCGACTTAATTAACTATATTTATATATAAAATTATTAAATGTTGTACACATTTGTACGATTTGCAGTAAATTTTAGTTACGGAGGTCGATAGTGCTGGGAAGAGGCCGCGCCTGATCGCTCTAGCGCTGGTACCCTGGAACATTAATCAACACTTTACTTTGTATGCTGGAATCATTTAATACGACACAGCTGTCGCTGCGAGTGCGCCTGTGACTGGAGCTGGGAGGCAAAGATAACGTAAGACACGTGCAAACACACGACGTGCGATTACTACAAATTGAGGTAGAGCAAGCAAGCATAAGTCGAAAACAACGTTCTATAGAGCCAGTGTAGAGTGCTATAATATACAAGATAAACATTGAAAATAGAACAAAGAAATCACTTACTGTTATATATGGCAATAGTTGTAGACATTAAGCGTAGGTTAGTGGGCAAGGTAAAAAAGTGGTATATAATGGCTGAGATACTCACGAGTGGTCGTGGTGCCGGGCGGGCAGCAGCAGCAGCGGCGCGCCCCCGCCCTCCACCGCCGCATACAGCGGAGGCAGTACCTTGTGCGAGTGTGCCTCCACTGCGCACAACACACACAGTTAGACGCACATAGCGCCACGCAACACACTCAACACACTCGACTCAACACTGATACTGACTCATACTTTAGTTGCATGGTGATATGTATTCAATGGACATTCAGCTCAGATATCAGCACATAAGCGATTATAGAAGGTACGTAAAGACGGTACATACCGGACAGCGCACCACCTCTGGAGACACCGGCGCCGCCTGCGCTTCCGCCCATGCTCTTGGGTTTTCGTTTCCGAGTTTGAATTCCATCTTTTTTCATACTCAATGGACGGTTAACCTGTTCAGAAACACACTTGTTTAGAGCGCACCAGGCGACCGCTCGCGAGTCACTCCTGCCCTCGACAGACGAGGGAACTCCTCGTAATCTGCCAACACGCGGTCCTATCATCCTTTAAACAAGCGTATCTACTCGCGAGGAGATAATTGATAAAAGATTATTTATCTCATTATGAATATTCGTGGACGCGATGATAATTCTCTATCAGTCGGTAGCCCCGGTCGCTTTATCTCGAGAGATTAGATGAGACCCTGTGTTTTGATTTTTTATACAGGCTCAATATTTGCCGAGGAGTTCCCTGATAACTGCGTTGCAGAGCTGCGATTAGATACCTGCCGTGCTCTGGTGGCATCTAATCAGAGTAACCTGCTGTAATCGATGCACAATCGCGCTCGCACTCATTCAGTCATAGTACACCGATACGGAACTATCTATTACTATTGGAGCCAAGTACAATATCTAGATACACTCCCAGTATTATATCATCGATGTTCATTCATTATGTAAATAGATAAAACAATAAATAAACAACAAGCGGGTCGAATGCCGTCAGTCAGTACTAACGTTGTGCAGCTTGAAGTAGAGTCCGCAGGCGTTGCAGACGGGCTCGCCGTTGTTGTTGCGCCTCCAGAGAGTGGTGTTGGAGGTGCGGCAGTTCGCGCACGTCACTCCTACGCGGCGGTTACCGTTGGTGGGCTGGAGGGAAAGGACAGCATGAATAAACCATACAACCTCGACGACTTCTAAACTATGTATGTATTGAAAGACAATTACGAGAGCCTGTTGAGGTTTCGCCTTCTGTCCCTTGAGCGGTGGTCGGTTGACGCCGTTGATGCGCGTGTAGAGCCCGCACGCGTTGCACAGGTAGTGTCCGGTGCCGTCTCGTCTCCACAGCGGCGTGGTCGCCGCTGCGCAGTTCACGCACTCCTTCACCTCGCCCATACCTGCCATACCTACGGAAAGTGACACAAGCCCTAGACACAGTTATATAAAATTAGGCAATAAACATCCTCTTAGGGAGTACATCTCATTAGAAGTACAATCAGTGCTTGTCCAGTGTTTAAGTTCTTAAACTATTGCTCATAACGTTACTTACCAGGATCAAAACCATCGTCCATAGGCAATATGTTATGCGTTTGCCAAGACTGCGCAGGCGCCGCGTAGCTCTCTACCAGCAAACCGCCTTCGTAGCCCGATACGGGGACGAACTCCACTCCCGCACCCTGGCCGAGGTAATGCTCGCCGCCCACCTTGTACTGTACGGTATTCCCATGAGTGTACAGCACGTTGACCTATCATATACATGAAAACTCTGATTAGAAAATTACACTTCAACAAGGACATAAAAAAATTGACATCTTTAATTATGTAAAATTTAAAACGAAAAAGTATTCATTTATTTTTCATATTTTTTTTGATACGACGTATATCGATTTTCACATTATTTTGATTCGACGTATATTTATATAAAATATTTCACACAACAGCTTTCATTTTAAAAAGCTTACAATCGAGTATTTTGTAAAATGTAGCAATGTTAAATAAAAGCGCATTGGGGTAATATTCAAAAATATTCTGTATTCTGACTTTAAAGATCGTACCTGTTGAGAATTTGGACTAGGTGGAGTTTCATAAACAGCCTGTGATTGTGGAACAACGGAACCGTACACAACGTGACCGGCGCGAGTGTTGAGGGAGGAGGAAGAAAGAGTCGGGTCACTACGATACAGCAGTTGACCGGGAGGTGAGTCGTCGCCTCGTGGGGCGGCGGCGCCTGCGCCGTACAGGGTCAGGAGTTCCTTGCCGCCGCCGTACGTGCTGTACCCGGCCGCCGCGTACTGCGGGCTCTGTCCCGCGTACGTGTAGCCACTCGCGCTGTGGACCGACGTGACTGGCTGCAAGCTGGCGTATGTGGTCGGTCGAGGCTCTCCCTCGCCCCGTGATTCATATTTTACCTGTACCAATTTTCAATTTTATTTATACCTCGTGTTATATTATAGAAATATTTCACTTATATTCAAATATTTAACCTGTTGGTAAGCGACTCCTACTGCTTGTTGATTACTTAGGGACGTTGTTTGTATCATCTCTAATGCAGAAGAGACAGCTACCTGCTCCCCCAGCACCGCGGCGTACTGGCGCCCGTCCTGGGCACTTGCAGCCTCGGACGCTGCATAAGCTTGTTGTAATTGTTCAGCCTTTTCTTTTTGAAGGAAAGCTTCGTGAACGTGTTCATCATTTTCACCATCCTGTGCCACTATCACGTGATGGGGAGCCCCGTAGCGTAGAGCAAGTCCTCGACCGTAGGCTGGTCTCGGCGGTGGTCCCCGCGCGTACTGAGGCTGTGGTCGTTTATCCTGTTGTGTTAGAGTAGGAGACTGTAATGAGCGATACGTTTCCTGCTTAAATGCTAAATATCGTGCAGTTTCAGCTTCTGCCAATCGCAACCTTTCTTCGTCGTAATGGCTTGCAGGAGTGCGACCTTCTACGTCTTCAAGTTTGGGCGCGTACTGTAACTGGTCATGCTCCAATGGTGGTGGTTCAGGAGGTTCATCTTTGACTCCTTCGTCGTTCAAGTCACTAGCGTCAGTTATATGTCCTGCGGTGGTAATAGTCCTGAGAGCTCGACGCGATGTGATCACTGAATGCTGTTCCCCACTGTGCTCGGAAACCGAAACCACTGACGAGGCACTCTCGTTATTAGCATTTGAATTCGCTTCACCGACGGCCATTTCCTGTCGGTCCTCGTTCTTGACTAGTTGTAAGGCTTCGTTGTTGTCCGAGTCTCGCTGCTCTTCATTTCTTTGGGTCATACTTGATACACTCTCCATGTTGAATCTTTAAAAAATATTTAATTTATTTTTGGTTTAGCTTAAAATTGGCTATTGAGTAAATAAGACAAACTTCTTTAACCACACATTGAGCAAATAAGACAAAAGGCTTTGAACCGGAAGACACAAGTCGGTTCTAAAATACAAATAGGAAACAAGTCCACGCGGCGCCGGCGCCGGCGGTGCGGTCACCGGCACAGCGACACGACCGAGGCTTTTAGATTTAGATATATTTTATGTAATATTGAATGACTGTTACAAATAATTGAAAAGGGTTTTTAAATAAACCTGTAAGGTACTAAGGTAATAACAGTACAAACTGATCCAGCGCCTAGGTCGGAGCAGCGTTACACTGAGCACACAGAGCGTCCGGGCACGCTGCGCTCGCCGTGAACAAATAATGGCGCTTTCACGGTAATTTGTACCTTTGCCGCTTGCAATACGACAACTTTTGTTTCCTTTGGCTGGAAGAATGGTAAGAAAATAAAATTGGACCTAAAAGTGACGCAATAGAGTAGGATTCTCTTCTCTCCCAGAGGTTTCCAGCGCTGCGGAACTCGTGGAACTTTATGGCGAGGTTGTTTGCTCGACACACTGATCCCGCGATAACCACCCCGGGCCCCACATCTCTGATAACGGCCAAATTAATAAAATATACGCCGCCATGTCGTTGAACTACGACACCACTACACGACCACACTCCAGGTGGAGGTGATGGAAGCTTCATTTCACACTCGGTCTCAGGTGACTCATTAATAATACATGAAAACGTATAGTCTGGATCTATTGAACTGTAATATAGTGTAACACTGAACATGGCGCTGCGCCGAGACCTCAAGCTCGCTCTCACGCGATCATTTGACGTCCTAAAACATCGAATTTAATAATCGTTTGTAAGAGTTTTATTATTCTTTTGATATTTTGGTAAATATATGTGTTTCTATTTGAAGGATAGCTCAGACCCAGAGCACGTTCTCTGATCGCCGCGCGCATTGTCAGCTTAGTTATAACGCAATAGAGTTTTACATTTCCAGTGGCCATCGCACAATTACAGAGAAACGTTGCAAATTAGTTGATCTTATTTTTATTACAGACATACCAGTACTCATACATTAGCAAGTTCACTGAATATACTCGAAGACTAGTCGCATAATATGGCCATGCAAGCGTACCGCCAGTACAGACTGCGACAGAGTCAGTGGCAGCCATTTTTGATTTTTTACAAATATTATGAAGATTTTTGGTAGATTATTTTAAAATATTATAATGACAATAAATTTATTGAGTTTTATTGATGCATACACTTCAAATATTACAGTATTTACTTGAATTTCTAATGTAACTTGTAGAGGTACATAATAGTTCCGAATTCCGAGACCAGTGGTCCATATTGCAAATTGATGAAAATGACGTCAAAATCCAAGAAACTACTAGGAAGGGACCTACTAGACAGAAATGGGCCAAACACTGGGTTACCTAAAAGCGTCGAACATTTTTGGTTTGAAACGTTACAAAGTACACAAGCTCCATATCAAACCTAGGTTGCAGAAGTTGCTGGCCCGCGGCGTATTGTTACTTGTTATTCTTCAATAGTTCACTTAATTATTTAAACAAAAATACTTTACTTATCTACAAATATTTAGGTTTTATTAAAAGTCTAAATTTATTTCAGCTTCACGTTGTATCTCGGACACAGCAGGGTAGGCAGAGGGAGGCCTAGTGTTAAGACACTCCCTTCCCCACTTTCCGCAGAATTCTGGAGGCCAATAGAAATTTAAACATATATTTCTATTCCTCGAGTGGCGATCGAACCCACAACCAATTGGCGTACAGTCATATTTAACTGTCCTCAATGAAATCGACATATTATTGTTGCTAAATTTAAAAATTCTATCTTAGGGTTCCGTTTCTCAAAAAATTACAACTGAACTCATATAGGATCACTTAGTTGTCCATATGTATGTCTGTCAAATCTATTTACCGAGAGATCACGAAGGGATATCGACCTGAAATTAATTTGCAAACCTTCAGATCTACGATCCCTTGAAGTACGGAAAAATCAAGCTTCTAAGTTATTTTACTCAAAAGGTAATGCGTAATATTAAGTTATTCGTCCATTTGCCGCGCATTTCACATACGTCATGCTAATTTAAGAGTTATGTGAGTTTCCCATGAATGAACAATAACTTTAAATTAAAAAAGAAGCATTCAAGCAGTTCTGGGGTAAGCATAAAGAAAAATACAGTCGGATTGACCTAACCCCCACCCCCCCCCCTTTCTTACAGAAGTCAATTAGCTAATTTAAGTTTGTCACTTTTAAAAGTAATGAGTACTTCCTTTTTACCTACAATGTTGAAATTTGTACGGAAACCTCGGTGGGCAATTCCTACTCGCACTTAACCGGTTCTGTTCATTTCCTCAATCCTTAAGGAGAGATATTAGTTATAAGTAAAGCTTAAATGGAAATATTTTTTTTATATTAGAACTACAATTAGTTTTTCATTTGTTTACAAGAGTGCTATATATGGATAGTAATATTTATAAAAATATATATTTATAATAATGAAAATAAAAAGATGTATGTACTTTATTTATTTACTAATAATATGTGACGTGACTTGTATAAGGAGAGTTACCAACGGATCTCCTTCTGGAAATACTCAATTTGTACAAAAAAATAGAATTTAAACTTAAAAAAGACAATAATAGGTATAGGTAAGGTAAGGTGAATCTGACTCACCGACACGACACCTGCAGTTTGGTGTAACTCTTGATATTAGTCTTACTCTACAGTATTTACTCCGATTCGGTCAGGCGCGAGCGGAGCATCGCTGCGGCTCACTATCACTCACGGAATCATCAAATCGAGTGTTATCTGCGGAGGGTGAGGCGGGAGGTGGAAGGTGGAAGGTGGGAGGCGGGGAGGCGGGGAGGCAGAGAGGCGCGAGCGGGTAGCGGGCGGGAGGGCCGTGCCTCTCATTGGTGGAGCAGATTTTCACCATTTTCTGCCCTCGCCGAGTAGCTCCGGCACTACTCGCGCTCTTTCAGGGATCCGTAGTGTAGTGATTCATATTTACTTGTTTATTTAAATATATGAAAAATATTTTTTTTAAGGCGCAGGGGGCACAAGGGTGCAAACGAGACGTGTAAACGTAACGGTTGTGGGTTCGATCCCAGTCCAAGAATGAAATATTTATTGTTTTTATTTGTTCGCTATGGTACTAAGACAACGTGCCGCGTCAGCAGGCTATGCTCCGAGAATTCGTCGGAAAGTGGGAAACGGTAGTATGATGAGAACGGCGTGTGCTAGCACTAGATGAACTAGCGTGAAGTTAAAACACAATATTTATGCCTTTTAGCATTCAGGATATTTATATATTGGAGAAGGTTTTACCTGTCATATCCAAATTACTTTAATATATAAATATAAGAGTATATAATCCAGAGCTCCAACTATTCCTATGAACCACGTAGTAAGATATACTCGTATGTAATTGAGAGCTGGCCGCTTATCAGGTGACTAATGTTAGCACAATAAACAACCAAAACAGCAGACCGCGGTGACATTAGCAGTTCTATCACATACGGAGCACGTTATCCTGCTACGCTATCCCGCAATAGGTACAACGCGAAGCTAAAAAAATATTTGATTCTGTAAAAAAATAAAATCTAGTCAAAAAATTGAAGTTAAGATTTCTTGAAAAATATGTATTTTAATATTCACATAGCCACATTGTCATTTGAATATTTTTTTTAGTGCCTATTATTTCTGTACATTGATGATTAAAATGATGATGATGTTGATGAGTAAAACTTAATTTACTAAAACATTCAGAAATCTTTTCTTTTCAGAAATCATGTGGCTGGTCGTTGCGCAGGGGCACAAAGTGTAACTGTAAAATTGACTGGTTGTGGGTTCGATCCTCACTCGAGGAGATGAAATATTTATCAAAATGGCATTTCCATTTCTTCGCTCTGGTGTCGAGGCAAAGCGCGGATGTCAAATATTATTAAATTATTAAAATTGGAGATTCAATTCAAAAGATATAATGAATTTAAAAATGTCAATCTAAAGAAAATCATGTAATAATATAAAATGCGGTTTGAGTGGCCTCGCGCAGCGTAGCGGGTGATTCTGAGGGTGGGGGGGGGGGGGGCGGGGTAGGTGCCGATATCTACACTAAAATTATAAAGATGACAGATTAGATTTTTTGTTTCTTTATTTGAATTGAATAGGCTCCGAAATAACTGTATCAAAATAAAAGCTTCACGCTGTATCCTGCACGCAGCAAGGAAATCAGAGCAATTTCTGCAGAATTCTGGAGGCATTGCGTGTTGACTACGCAGAACTCAGCGCTGCGCTTTGCCTTGACAAACTTAGCAAAGAAATGAAAATATAAACGCAGAAGAGATCGCATCTCCACAACAATCATGTTACTTTCATTCTTCTCCCGTAATACCCACGTTTCGCTGTCGTATAACAACGTCGGTACTAAACCTGCATTGTGCGCGGCCACACGCGCAGCTGCGTTGCGCTTGTCACCGGCAGCAATACTGAACATACTTCCCAAGTATACCATTTCATTAACTTGTTCTAATATCTTATCACTTACACTGACATTCCATTTTCTCTTTATTTCTTTCAAATACCAGAACCTTTGTCTTGCTCGTACTCAGGCTTCGACCACTATTTTCACACTATTATTTTCAGAGTAGTGACCAATGCCTGCAACTCGCATTCTGATGATACAATGAACACTGCATCATCTGCGTACAGCAGGCAGTTCACCTACAAGTCACCTTCTTTCACTCACATATCACTCCTCGGAAAATCTTGTACAATTAGACGAATAACGTGTGAAAAAAAAACAAAACAAACCTTACATCGTGTACTTATTAAACAAATATAATTAAGTTTAAGCGGGCGAAGCCGCGAGCTGGTCGCTAGTGATAGCTACTTATATTAATTCGACATTTCCATTGTGAGGCTCATATGCAGACTATATGTGTGTACGTGACATTATATCTACAGTACTCCGTAAGCGTGTGTGTAACCTCTGTATGACAAACGACAGTCGGTCATACAGAGGTAACACACGCAATAGGTAATCGTTCATGTAATTTCCAAGATTAAATCTCTTATTATAATTATTTGAAAAATGACTAAAATTTATATTTGTCAATAATCCTTAAATGGAAGATACGCGTTGATTTGACCTCTGGCTCTTACGTAGTTTTTATGAACGTGTAATACCAGACTGCAAGATAGGTGCAAGGTTTTACAAGTTTTTAGTGGCTTGTGCTAAAGCGTCGAACAAAACTTCACTATGAATTAAATTAAATGGTCACCAAATTAAGTTTCCTAAAGTCCTAAATAAATCCCATTTATCTTATTATTGACTGCCAAAAAAAATATTGACGAATAAAAAATATTGATTAAATATTGATTATTAAAATTCACTTTCTACTATGTATTATGTGTACATTACTAATTATTTGAATTAAGCATATCTAGATTTCTCTTTAGATTTGAAGCACTTACTCTTCTGATCTTGTTATACTTTAGAAGTAGACTTTAGTAGTAGATACTAGGATCCTCCACACGCTGTGCACAGCGGGTGGAGCTGAGCGAAGCTAAGTTGAGCAAAATTTTACAACATTTTTGGAAAATTTTCTGTATTGTCTTATTCTGTATTGTCTTAGTGGGTACGAATCCCACATAACTTACTTTTTACCCCAAGAACTGGGTATCTTTTTGAAGATCTGGGTATCTTTTTTCTGTGCGCGTGAATTTCAAAACGTTCCACAGCTTAACTCTGTCGGACACCTTTTGACTACAATTATTAGCGCTCTTGTATAATTACAGAGCTGTAGGCTTAACGGTCTAGGAGAAGTAGGATTACAACGCCACACACTTTTGACCAGTAAGAGTTTCACTTCGCTCAGCTCAAGAAACCCTAAAATAGAAGTAATCCTCCGTATCAATATTATTTTATTTGGCATCATTTTATTTTATAACAATAATTTGAACAATAAAAACGTTCGATAAGCCGCTGTAGATATCTTATCGCGGCTTACTTGAGACATCGATCATCGCTCTAATTACTGTCGATGCTCGCCGATACTGTCGATACTGACGGGCTGGGCTGGAATAGTGCACATACCTTGTAGGTATGGCAAGGCTGGTCAGCAGGCACACCGACAGACCCAGTTCTAGGGGTAATTCTAACAAAATGTAGTTCTGTGTCAAAATATTGATGTGAAATGTATGAATGTCATAGAATTGCAGCATTGTAGAGCCAATGAGCTATTTCTGCATCAAATTAATTCAATAACAAACAATACTCTACAAAATGATGTCTTTCGGTACCCCCGGACTAGTAGCTTGAAAATAGATTTTTAAATTGAAATTTAAATTGAAAAAGATAATCTAGCTGGTCTGGAGGTGGAGGCGGTGGTGGAGGTGGTGATGGAGGTGGTGATGGACGTGGTTCATGTCTCAATTGTATTCCACAAAAGTGATGATATTGTCTAGATTTAGCAAAGTGTTCTTATCGACTTTGTCACTTGAAACATGATACTGCCTTCAGTACTATTTGTAAATTACGAGAAATAAACAAGATATTCTGTAAAAGAAGAAAAGTAGAAATATCGTTGGTGTTATTTTCTAGTACCCAAGTGTAGGCTTATAGAGAGCACCTGCGTTGTTTAAATAAATTAAATTAAATAAAACAAAATGACCTTGGACCTACAAGCATCGCGTTCCACTCCGCCAAGACGGCGTCTTATATAATTTTTGTCATTAAATATATACTAGGAATTATACTTTATCACGTTATTAGAGTATGTTTTTATAACATGAGAGAGCTAGTAGGAGGATTCCTATCGATGCTCACATGTCATTGCGTTACCGTTATCTAGTAGGTACTCCAGGTGATAAGGGCGATGGTGTGTTCGATAGCGACGTGACTTACGGACATGATTCACCTGAGATCGACTTATCCTGTCATCTTCGTTTTAGTTATATTCTATCAAAAATACTCTATACAATCTTTTAGAAAAGTTTACAAAAATAAAGTGATCTTAGAAATGTCCGAAAACATTGAACAATGAATTTCTGGTTGTTTTGGGCTTATTTACAGTTTACAGCAAAGCACGATAGGTTGAGCCGCATATACGCAGGTTCACGCTTGTTCCCGCAGATAGAGTTCCTTTAACGCAGAGAGAATTTATAATATATTTAATACACTATAAAAGTGCATTAAATATTATTTTACGGGCATTGACTTATTTTTCGAGTCCAAGTTGAATAAACACCACCACCTTTTGAAGCATCTTGTGCTACGACCCTTTACGGTGTAGAATATGCCAGAGTTTTACAATGATTGTAGGTACTTATATTACTATTATAGTTATACCTACTCATAAAGATAAGAAACGAAGTAAGTTTACAAATAAGGATTTTGAATATAACATTTGTACTTCGTGTTTAATCTGCACACACCAAGCCAGCGCCCGAAGTAAATATAAGGAGTCTACTCTGCAAAGTCTAAATGCAATTGAAGTATCTTGGATTGTCCATGATACTTCAATTGCATAAAAAAGCCAATATCTTATTTCTAAGCCTAGTCTATAGATACTACTAATAATTTTGAAAAAGTTAACAAAAAGGAAGGAAAAAATATGAACTAGTTTTCGAAATGATTAGATAAAATAATTTTAAGCAATGACATTTATAATGCGACATAAGCACAGCCTCCACAGCGCAGCGGTACGTGAGTGATCACCACCGTGTAATACCATAGGATCCACAGGTACGTGGCCGTAAACGCGACGGTTGTTGATTCGATGCCCTCTCAGTGGATGAAGGAAGAAACAAAACAAAACGGGGCGTTGAGTTCCACAATTCAACACGCAATGTCTCGAAGATTAGGCGGGAAGTGGAGAGCGAAGTGTCTTGCCACTATGTCGCAAGTCCCCTTGCCTGCCTTCCTATATGTGGGATACAGAGTAGACAGAAATTAATGATTAAATAAATAGCACTCAGTACATCAGTCCCAGCGGGTCTCAACTCGCGAGGCTCTCTTATCTGACAGCTTGACAGACACCCGTCAATATATCACGACAACATTTGTTGAATGTTTTGAAACATATCACGAGAATTCTGTGGCTTATTTATGAACATTATATATACACAAATTTGTGCTGAAAGTGTCTAAATCACACAACACCCATTATTAGAAGGCGTGAGAAGCTTAAACGAGTTATTTGGTTCTTATATATCTAACGACTACTCTGAATCAAAGTTAATTATGATGATATAAAAAAAAACATAAAATAATATATGTATTTTAATTTATTTTACCTTTTTTATAAATTTAATGTTTTATCAAGAAGCTCGTTAATTCTTATCTTTCTTTTTTTTCGGCTCAAAATCTACTTTGACAATTGGTTACTTCTGCTTGTGAAAGTGTTAAGATAGACTGAAATGGCAGATATGTACATATGTACTCGTATATATTTATAAAGTTAATGTATTCTAATATAATTATTTTACCTAACATAGCTTTAATTACGAGGCTTTATTGCTAATCATGGCATCGGCCTCTTATTTATGAGCACACACACATACAGCACCTATAATTTTATATTGTATGTATTATATATACGATTATATTTCAATTTATTGTAATTTTTTAAAGTTACGCTTTTTCTTTAGAAGAACCTGAGCGCAAAAGGCTACAGCATATCGTCCATTTCGCCTCATCCACTATCATCAACCTCTTCATACAAGCCCGTGTTCTCGAAAGTCTACCGAGGACTCCTTCTGGCTGTTTTTATTTATTGACTCTCTTTTTTGTTTTCTTTACAAATATTCTTCTCTTATATCAATGAAATTTAAACATCTATGACCAAGACGAACTGGGCCTGACCCGCCCGTCCTGTCAACCAGGAGTCCTGCCTGGAGATAAGCCAGCGGGTGCATCGACCTCGCGCGTGGCTACTATCGCTCCTTAGATATGCAAAACGTTATCTCATTTATCTTAACTAGGTGCTAATGTGAGATTGCCTATCTTAGAGTTTGATAATCGTAGCAGTGAGCAGATACAGTATCTAGTAGAACAGCTGGCGAGTGCTCGCCCTCGCGCACTGTGCACCCGAAATAAACCCAAACTTCTAACTGCCGAAGTAAACCCAAACTTTATAAGGCGTGCAGGACTCATAAAAACTCGTAGCGCCACAGGGTCCGCAAGATAACTTAAGCAAATATA
>JBAIZZ010000164.1:0-54326 GCA_037355905.1 Heliconius aoede | reverse complement strand
AGAATGATTTTTTCCCAAAACTGGTGTTGCTTATAGGAATGTCCAGCGTTGAGTAAGGAAGAACGTTAAATCGTGAATATAGACAGGAAGGAGAATAACGGCTGCTAAGAATAGCAGAAAGGACGTGCATATCTCGACGAAGTTGGATTGGGAGGCAATAAATTTGAGCACGAAAATGAGAAATATGAGGAACAAGTATGAAACGTATCTCCAGATTCTGTAGACCCTCTAATTTATTTAGTCCACACTTACATCCAAATAGCAAACATCGGCGAGGCAAGTCGAGGATCGGGAAGAGTAAAAATTGTGCAAGCATCATTTTTGTTTTGAAAATTTTTGTTTTTGTTGTGAGAGAATCGTAGGAGAAATGCATACGTACATGCATGCTAACTTCGTTGACGTGAGCAACCTAAGCACAATTCCTTACCTTATTACTGTATAGTACTCAGGTGTTAAAATTCTATATTGTAATCAGGCACTGCTTTCCAGTCTATTTTAGACCTGAGCCTGCTACTACGATACCATAAGATAATAATAGCTTGTGACTTATTTGGGTTAACCAAACGACCGGAAGATTCAGTCCAGGAGATGACAGCAACAATATCAGAGTTTAAATAGGTTGGATAGTTCAGTCACATCAAAGTGTCTATATAATTGCAAGTCGTCTGCATACAGATGAAAGGGAGAAGAGATTACATGAAATCTATTGTTTATAAAAATAGAAAAAAGCAAGGTGAAATTACGCCGCCTTGAGGTACGCCAACCAATCTGATGCCAAATCGTTGCTGCTGACGTTGCGCTGACGTCCGAAGAGGCATGCATGAAACCAGTTCAGAGCGGTATAAAGAACATTAACAGAACGAAGAATTCCAAGAAGGATGTTAAAATGAAGTTGAAAGCGCTACTAAAATCCAACAAGACCATTGCAGTGAGCGTGGCATTATCCATTGCCCACCGAATGCCCTCCGTGACATTGAGCAATAGATTCCACTACCTTAGATTAAAATAGAAAAAGTTCTAGAATTATTATTTTTATAACTCCTTTTAGTTACCCTTTCAACTCACGCGTCGCGAGTTGCGGCCATTACCAATGTGTGCCGTGCCGCCTGTAGCCGGCGAGAGTCCCACAGTCCCCAATGGTCTCTTATTTAATTGAATTTAAAATAGACGATGTCGGTGTATTTTTACAAATGACAAATATTTAATATTAAAAATGAAACAAACAGAACTGCATTAGTAAATTGATTTATTTAAATGTACTTTGCTTATATTATATTTACATAAAATATGTGGGACCGCCAAGCGCGGCGCGCGGCGTGGCGGCGTTATTTCACTCTATATATTCATATAAAATTTATCTAAAACTACAATATCTCGCAGTCAGATGATACTTATTTATTATTATTTATGTCAGATCTATTCAACGTACATGGAGATCGGAGGTGTCAGCGTTTGTACAATCTCAGTTTAGCGACTCTCTTACACACTCCACTTGGGTTCCTATGGTCCTATCCATAAGTGGAATTATTATGTTATAAAGATAATATAGGGTCTGCAAGTGGCATAAGAAAATCGCTGACCATCTGACAGGTCATGGTGTTTTGAACGAGTTTTGACCAATTTCTAGTATTTATTTATTAATAAACTACTGTACTTACAATATTTTTATATATTGTACAGCTTTTCTTTGTAAAAAAAGTAAAATATATATTTATTTATTATTGCTTCATACACAGATCCGTTACCAGGTGTAATTTATTTAAATAGATTTTTGTTTGATCCCACTCGCAACGGAAGTGCGTCTGACTTGCAATATAATATAACGGTATAAATATAATATAATCTTTAGATACAGTCTTAACATTTAAATATCCATTATCTATAAATTCGGAATGCGTCTTGAAGTCATGGAGCTTTAGAATATATTAAAATCAACATAAAATATCGAATAAAATGTACTTTTTGTTACTTATTAACAGCCTCTCGGTGCTACGACAACTAATATGTAAATAACTAAGTGATATATCTCTCTACCTCTCTACCTTATATAGGAATGCGACACGTCACGACGAAGGAATGTCGAGGCACAGTCTTGTGTTTATAATTAATTATTTGGTAACAGTCTCGGAGCGCGGCGGCCTGCTCCTCCTGGCACTATGTACTAGTACTGGTACTGCCCTCAGAACGCGCACAGACTCATCTACAAAATAATTGATATAGTAATCGACGTCGGCCCTCTTTGGTCAACTAGCGCTGGCGACTAACGTAAGCTTACACGAGTGAGATTCTTATTATGATTATTGAGATGTATTATGGGTGCGGCGCTCAGCTACCCAACGACACCACCGTGGGGCGATCGAGGCGCTCCTGGGGCTCGGCGCGCCGGAACTCCGTGTCCCCGCAGTAGGGCTGGTGGTGCGGGTGCCCTCCGTGCCCCCCGTGCACGCCGTGCCCGGTATGTGCCCCCTGCAGGTGTCCTTGCAAGTGACCCTGCGCGTGCGCCGGCGGAGGCTCCTCTAGTTTCACACCGTGCTGCTGCACGTAGAACCCTAACGTCAGGGGGGAGTTGGTGCTCGCGTTGACGCCGCTACTTTCTACTGGAAATTTAAGTATAGAATATTTAAAGGATCACTTGCAATATATTTAATGACATGTATTACCAAAACAAAGTTAATTTATACAAGATGTACTGGGTGTAGTCTGAGCGCTACAAGAATACATGAGACATTACAAAAATATTCAATTAGTTTTGAGTCAATTTACTGACATTGTTCATTTCAAAAAAAAATCGTCGCACCAACTCAGAAACCATTGTGGGCTATCAGTCATACACGACAATTTTACTAAAGATCGTCGCATTATAAAATGCATAGTTTATGATTCTATAAAGAACATACAGGCAAACATTCATTTTTACATATATCAGATATTTGTTAAACATAGCTGAAATAGGAATACATTATGTAGTAAGATATTATAAATTATTATATATAATTTTAGGTGGATGTAACTTACACAGGTTCTCTATTTTCACGGGACCGGCGTGAAGCGCGTGCCCGATGCTCTTGTTCAGACTCCTTTCGGCTTTGATGCTGCTCTTAGGTTTCCTCTTTCTCGTCTGAAATTAAAACGATTTCAAAAATATCATTTTACTACTACTTTACGACTCAAATTTTCAACTTCTTTGTTAGTCTACTCCTCCGTCTATTTTCGAGCGACATCTATGAAATTTCGCACATTTGAACAAGTTGACGTAAATTTATCCTGGTCGGAAAATTGGATTAATGGTGATTTTCACTCTGAACTTTAATGCGCTCGAGTGCGCGCGCGTCGCGAGGCTAACTCCGCTTGCGTGCGTAGTGAAGTATGGTTTCAATAGTAATAGTATGTAACCTGTATGGAGTCCTTCTTCATGGTGATGGGTCGGTTGACGTTGTGCAGCTTGTAGTAGAGGCCGCACGCGTTACACACGGTCTCGCCGTGCGCGTTGCGGCGCCAGAGGGACGTGGCCGTGGTCTGGCAGTTGGTGCACGACATGCCGGGCCGCTTGGTGCCCATCTGCACACCCACCACCATCACCAGTGTTACATTTGCGCGGTTGAAGGGGTTTCAATCCAATTTCACTACCACATTTACTAAGCCAAATATATATTTCTTGAGAGAGATATATAATACATAACTCTTGCATGTTTCAAAATTACTCTAAGATTTTTAAGTTTTACTTCATCTGTAATTCTAGTGACATTGCTGGACCAGTGAAGCGCTATCACGTGTGCGATGCCACATTTGATTCATTAAGGCTTAAGGATACTTTTTCAGTATCGTATACCTTGTCCGTGAGGTTTATAACAAAAAAATTAATATAGCGAATCTTTTTTATATTTGAAATTACTGAGATTTTTTATTTGATGAAATATTGGATTGAAACCATCATTTGTTTTAAAAATGGAAAATGATATAAAATAATAACGTGAGCTGTCTGTGCGTTTCGAAGTTTCGTATATCGACAAACATAAGTAAAGTGTCGAAAGTGAAAAAGTGTCTTTCATTGCTGTATTGAACTACTAATTCGTTTCGGGTTGTCGTCGATTATACGCCTGCTCGGCAAATAAACGCATAAACGGTTTTGTTTTATTATTTTAATTAAAGGAGCAATATCATTTTTGCAACTTTTCACTTTCGATACTTTACTATCAAGATTTTTTGTAGAGGATATATTTTGATTATATTTTTGAAATAGATATATATCTTTATAATTTTGAAACTTCCAAAAACTCAGATGAGGTTAGTTAGCAGATCTTAGTGATAATGAAAACAGCATGTAAGCGGAATATTGTCAGTGTTGATATGGCTTTATTGTTAGTATGACACGGGAGCGGTCAGAATCAGGAGTAGGATTCCTATTTAGAATTGTGTCTCAAATCATTTAAAACATATTATGAGAAGAAAAGAAACTATACTGTGCAAGACAGAAATAAAACAACTGAATAATTAATAATGGAAAAGTAATCATTTCAATTGTTTATATAGTATGGACATCAGGACGGTCAGGTCGGTGGGGGAAGTCGGGAGGTCGGGGTGTTGGGGGCGGACGTACCCCTTTCTTCTGTTTGTAGTCAGGGGGAGTGGAGACGGCGAGCGCGGGCGCACAGAGCGGCGCGGAGGCGGGCAAGGCGTGCGCCGGGACGCCGTTAAACAGGAAGCCCTTGTAGAAATCCGCGCCCGGCGGGGCCCCCTCTGCCACTGCAACAACGAGCGACCGCGTGAGTGGGGGGCGCGGGGGGATGCGGAGGGGGACCGTGAGGGGGCGCGCTCGGGCGCGGACTCTAGGGCGGGGGCGAAGGCGGGTGCGGGTGCGGGTGCGGGTTAGTGCCGAGGGCGGCTCGTACGTCGGGGGCGGGCGGCGCGTGCGCGGCGTGGCGCTGACGTACCAGCCGCCGCGGCTGCTTGAGCGGCCGGTTCATGCCATTCATCTTGTTGTAGAGCCCGCACGCGTTGCACAGGTAGTGGCCGGTGCCGTCTCGTCTCCACAGCGGCGTGTGGATCGCGCCGCAGTTCACGCACTCGCGCCCCTCCGTGAAAAACTCCGCCATCTCGACTATAACACACCACACTGCACTGTCACCGGCTGAGCCTCGCCCCGAGCTGAGCCGCGTCCCGAGGCGCCCGAGCGTACACCACTTTCTCTTACAACTAGTTACTCTAAATCGATCGCAAAACCTTCGAGCACATTTCGCGACCTCAACATCGCGTCACACGTGGCAACACGTACATGTACCTAACAAACGAGGCAATAGGCCGCGCGGAAGGCGCACCTTTACACTTGCTATTTGCTTTATTAATGAACGTTGTTTGTGGACGTGTGACGGACAGCGGCGGTAGCCAGTGAGCCAGCACAGAGCGCGTTCGGGGCCGGGGGGGCGGTGGGGGCCCGCGCGCCGATGCAAACTGCGCGAGCTCGGTGGGTCTGTACTCACAACCATGCCGCACTCGAAGTGCGTCACAGTGTCGCGTTTCACTGATACGTTTGATGAAAAAGCGTCGAAATATGTTTCAAATAAATTTCGAATGAATAGTGGTTTTGGCAGATAACAGACAGTCGGTGTCGCGTTGCACCGCTCACAGCCGCTTCAGCCCCGCAGCCCCGCAGCCCCGCAGCCCCCACACGGCCGCGAGAGGGCCATGTGCGGACCGCAGGACCGCTGGCACCGACTGATAATTATACCTATTACACTAAATACTCATTATTCATCATTTCATTTAAGTTAAAACGATACGTTTACTTTTTTGTATGGAACTCAAATTAATATAAACGATTATTTGAAAGCACTAATTATACTAGTGGGTAGTTGAGGACATTCCCCTATCTTAAGAGGCTGGTGTATAATTGCCGTCGGTGGCCGGTGGTCGGTTGTCCGTGCGAGTGACGTCACGCGGTAAGCTCGTCGTGGTAATGGTGTTAATTGTTTTGAAGGTTTTTTACTGAGATAAGCGCGAGCCGCCGCGCTGACGCAGCGCTCCTACTTCTATAGTACTCGCCTTACTGAGCCACTGCTAGAAACTTAATGACAACATATACAGGGTGGAAGTGTAAGCTACACTTTAAATGAACACCACACTTTTACTACTCTATAAAAACCTTACATCATTAAGAATAAAAAAAAAATATTTTTTTAACAAAACAAATTCAAATAAAATAATAAAATGATAGTTTTAAGACAAAACGCTATTTGTAAAGTATGACATAAACACGCACACTAATGCTTAGTAGTATTTTTGTAACATTATGTGTATGAGTGCGTCACACGCAATACAGGTGGACAAATCCAACGACTAAGCTGTTGAGGGATCTTGATTAATTTCTTAAGGTATTGGTTTGAAATACTTTAACATATATGGTGTTTCCGTAAAAGGATCGCTGATACTTCCACCCTGTATATTTTCTTTTAAATGATGTTTGGTTAAATGAAATAAGAAATAAGTATTTAAGGTAATTAGCTCATACTAGTTAATCGGGACATTGTTATTACAGTCTGAACAAATATCATTTAAAGCAACACAAATACGATCGACTACCCGACCTACTTAACGGACTTCATTATTATGTATATTTACTTTCAAAGGTTGACAATGTGAATCATAGTTTCCTTTTGATAAGTAATTACGAATTTTTTTTGTTTGTCTGTTTTTACATGTAATTGAATAGATGACAAGCACGCCACTCCGCGTTTCCATGAAGTCACACGGAGTGAGGATATCTAAATAGATAACCAAATATCACTAAAGTCAACAATCCTTAAATAGATGTTGAAATTTATTTTAATGTCTACATTTCTTTTTGAATGGGCAAAGGCGATTGTTTGACAACACGGTGAGGCGCGGCGGGGCGCGGCGGGGCGGGGCGGGGCGGGGGCGGTGTGAGGCCGGACGCGCTGTTTGCGGGCGGCACGTGCCTTATCCGACGCCGTATATGGAATGCGATTTTAATGCGCTTAAAAGGAACGAGTTTATTTTGAAAGAGGACATGGTTTTTTGTCGGGACCTACGCAAACAGCGCGTCCGTCACAGCACCGAGCTAGTGCACAATTAAGTATATTAATACCACCATTTCAATATAAGCTTGGGTAGGAATATAAACACCGTTATATTTTCACGACATAAATTGAATACAACTTAACTGCCGTGACCTTTCAAAGAAAACCTATTAATTATTTAATGCGCCACAAAAGTGAAACGAGCGCAGCCTCGAGGACGGATGAAGGTTCAAGTGGATCAAAAAACTTCCCTGAGATAGTTATTTCAGAACGAGCACCACTTCTCGGTCCGCGGAGATGAGTTATCAATATTATTATGAACACTATATTTTTTATACTGTTAAAAATATGAGTTTTGACAGCGTGTTATCGCGTGACCCCAACACAAAAACAATGTGCACACGTGTGCGTGCCGCCCGTGCGCCTACAGTGTACGGACGTAACGCACACACGCGCAGACGGCTGTGGGCGTTATCGCCGCCGTTATTTGTGTTTACTGTATCGCCTATCGAGTATCTCTCACTTAAAATAGATGGATCCGTGATACTTAACACTTTTAATTATTATACATATTTTTAAATGCAATAACGACTTTACGTATTATAGAAAAAATATATAATTATAATTCAAATGACACATGCTATATTATATATCTCAAATACATAAAACGACTTGCCATTTGAAACAATTAATAAGGAAAATATTCAAAGAAATATTATTTAGAGAAATGTTTCCACTGACCCGCAGAGCTGACTGCAGAATGACCTCGTATGTAAATATCGAATTCACAATTTACTTTAACATTATGTGAATCATTGTGTAAATATATATTATACATATACGTTATGTTGTTGGTACGTAATAGGTCGAGGGAGCCAACCCGATTGGCTGTACTGAATCTAACTTTCTGGTTTTAATACCATTAAATGAAAAAAAGCTATGGAGAAAATCCAGTCGAAGCCGGTAGAAATGAAGTGCGTGGTGTTCCACCATGACAACGCCAGACCGCACAATTGAGAGAGCTTGGCTGTGTTGTATTGATGCCTCCCCCGTAAAGCCCTGACCTTGCTCAATCAGATTTCCACCTGTTTCGGTCATTGCAGAACTCTTTAGGAAGTACTACCCATAAGACGGCAACAAGTCATCTACCAAAAGGACACTTACATATTATAAAGAAATAAATAAATTATACCTAAAAAAATATTTTCCTTTGTATGAACAATACGAAAATACTTTTCCATGATCTATTATACTCTCTGCTCTACGCATTCTTGTTCTAATGTTGTAACTTCGTTGAATATTTAATGTAACAATAAACAATGTTTAGGAACATTTGAAAATAAGTTATTAAATATTTAATTTGAAATATAGCTAAAATATAATTTGCAAGTCCATACATAACACGTATGTTGTATCTGAAAAATAATCTATAAATAGTAATATTCTCCTCGATAGCGTGCTTGTCTCCAAGTATTCCTCAAAGACTGCGAAATGAACAAAAGAGGTCGAGAGGAGAGAACGGCCGACGACGACAGCAGCAAACTGTCGGTGAATCCCGCGAGCGCTCGCGCTACCGCCACCACTGCCAACTAACTACTACTTGTTTCTATAAATTACTGTACGCTGGCCTGGCACTGTATGCTCGAAGATTTTGTTCTCATATCAATTATTGTAAAAAAAGAAGTAAAATAAATAAATAAATAAATGTAGACATATATTTCAACGAACCTTAGGTAAAGTATCGAAAGTGAAAAATTGAAGTATCGTTAGTGGCTGTTTTCATTAACCACTAATGAGGGTAGTTTTCGATTAGATTTACGTTAAAAAACCATAAATAAATAATATAATAAAAAAAATCATTATAACTACTCTTCTCAGTCGTGTAAAACATTGCGAATTTTCACTTTCGATACTTTCCAGAGGCACTATTAGACACATTTATTTTTATTATGGGAAACACTACCTAAGTAGATTAAATAGTTTTTGGTAAAATTAGTAAAAGGTAAAAAACTAAATCAGCTTCACGCTGTATCGCGCACAGGCAGGGTAGGCACAAGGAACTACTAACTAAGACACGCCGAACACGCCCACATTCGGCCGAATTCTGGAGGCATCGCGTGCTGAGTGGTGGAACTCAACACCAAAGCGAAGAAATGGAAATATAAATGTAAACAAATATTTCGTCTCCTCGAGTGGGGATCGAACCCACAACTAGTCAGTTTTACAGTCACACTTTATGCCCCTGCGACACGACTGGCTTCATGTATCAGTAGTATCTATTATATAATAAAATAGAAAACTCGTTGAACACGCATTGTGAACTGCATGGCTCCCTCCCACGCTTAGCCTATCCTCATCTCAAGCTTCCACGCGGTAGTATCAGATGAGATGAGGATAGGGTAGTACGCAAAGCCGCCGTATAAAACCTGTCTTATACATACAACAATATGAATAATGAAACACTTGTTTATTATATAGTAATGTATAGTGCAATGATAACGAGACTCACTGGCAGAGAGGCTGGCGGCGGCGGAGAGCTGCGGTCGCCGGCTTCCGTCCAAGCTCCACACTTCCTGGAAATCGACCAACATTTTATTATGTCAACAATTATGAAATATACAATGTAAGTCCTATTCATTATTAACTATAGGTACTTACGACTTATTCTTCGATTGTACGCCAACATTTAAACAATTTTCTAATTACAGTCTAATTATATTATGGTTTCTGTAACAAACTTAGGCCCTACGATATATTTGAATTGATTTCTTTGTTCTCTGTTCTACTGACTAGGGAGTCAAGGGAATGCAAGCTTTTCAAAATGCTTTCAACTGGAGTATTATTATAATGTAGTTTTATCTCTTATCGCGGTCGGTCAACTCCGGTTCTATTGTATTTACTTTTTAGAAGAAAGACTTATTTTTGCGCAATTTTTCCATGAAGTGTGTAATAAGCACAAGTCAAATGGAATTTTTAAAATAAATTCTAGTCAACATTAAGATAACGTTGTTAAAGCAAATTACTGGAAATTTGTTACAATGCCGCAAGAGTTTACACAAATTTCGTTCAAACGATGTCATCGGTGCTCAGTGACGTAAACCGAATATTATACCGATATTGCTATCAACGTACACATTTCAATATGAATTACACGATTTGGAAAGCGCTCTTCAAGCGCCAATGAGCATTGCTCTTATCACCAACTGCCGCCGCCGCCCGCCCCCGCACCGGCACCCCCCTGGGGCCTGCCTACGGGACCGTCGGTGATAAGGCTCGATCACAAATTATATGGCAAATATTTAAAGTATTCATCATAACCAGCAGGTTAAAGGCATTTTACGCCAGTAAGTAATGGAATAATATCTTTTTTCAAAGTCAAATAATTTTATTTAAAATAAGAAGTTACATGCTTCGTATTTTGAACGTCAATTTTGTAATAACCTGTAACACGCAAATTTCTTTTCTAAACTCTTTCAAATTGTGAATTGTCAGCAGTGTTAAAATGTATTTGTATAATTGTTTTAAAAAATAAAAGTCCCGCCTCGTTTCTTGCGCCAGTTCTTCTCAAGTCTAAGGTATTAACTTTAGTGAACTGGTGGTACATTACCCAAGTAGGAAATCATAAACTTCTTATATGAATTGCTATTAGAACCGTATGCAAATTACTGTTACTTACCGGATGTGTGTAGTTGGCAGTGAGTGTGGAGGTGCCATAGACGCCAGAGGGTCGCGAGGTAGTGCCGAAGGCACCCCCGAAGCGCGCGCTGAAAGCGGGCAGGGCGCCACCACCGGTACCGGCGCCTCCGCCCTCACCCGCCTCACCGCCCTCGGAGTACTCCTCGCCGAGCACCGCACCCGTGCTGCCGGTGCCGTAGCTGGGGGACCCGCCTAGGAGACAACGCATTAGGTATATTAGTTTGAGGTTAGATTGACAGTTTCAATTGTATTAGACCAGCAAACTGAAAATGAAAACCGTAACATAAATATTTTCTCCTGATTCGGCGAAATTGCATAAAAAAAATTAAATCACGTTCACGCTGAATCCCGCACACAGCAAGATAGGAACAAGGAACCTACAGTTGAGGCACAATGTTCTACACTTTCGGCCGAATTTTCGGAGACACTGCGCATTGAGTGGCGAAATTCAACCCGACCGAGCCTTTACCTTGATGGCAGAGCTAAGAAATGTAAATACTAATAAATAATTACTCATTCGTTCGTGTGAGGATCGAACCCACAACTGCTACGTTACAATTTACCCCTGCGCCTCGACGGCCACGCGCCAAGTTCATGATTGACACAAAGATGTATTCTTCGCCTTGTAATTGTTCTTTAATAGGCGGGTTCGCCTGCACTCACCTGCGTTATTGCTCCATATCTGCGGTTGCGTGAGGTCGGCTCCGTTGCTGAAGTAGGGGGAGCCGGCGGCCGGGTAGGCGCAGCGCGTGTACACCGCGCTGCCTCCGCCGCCTCCACCGCCTCCGCCGCCGCCACTGTCACATAATACACAATATACACATTATTACACAAGTTATTTGTGTTGCCGGCTTGAACACAATATGTTTCGAATATTTAAACTGCGACTCTCAAATATTATGAACAGATGAACTCATCAGGGTATTCTAATAAAAAGAACAAAAATAAAAAGATATTTATCAACACAGAGTATGTACAATTTTTGTTACATCTGATGGTATTCCTGCGTGGTGGGTTCCAACACATGATTTTACATTTTGTGTTGACACACGTTTCTATTCATAAAAATTATATATATGTCGGATCGCGATATACGTATAGGCGAACCAAGTGGTTTAGACGTCTCGTAGTTTTGTTCCTCCATTGCCGCCTGCCGGCCGCCTGATTCGCTGAGTGGCGCGATTACGTTACATCAGAACAACTCAAATAAAATTATTATTTTTAATTAAATTCACTTTAAATGTTATTTTTAATTTTATTCATTAAAATATCTAAATTAATTAATTTTGAACTTATTCTCAGTATTTCCAAATTAATTATTATCAACGCCGATAGGCACGACGACGTCACATCCGATATAAAAACCATATTCAAATATGGAACTTCTATTTCAAATTAAGTTTACATTAAAAGTTACCTCCAATTCCATTCGTTAAAAAATCGGAATTAATTAATCAAGAATTTATCCTCAATATTTCTTAACCAATTATCATCGACGCCGACATATATATATAAATCGGTACAGGAACAAGTCAGGAAGTAATTTATTATTTTAGTTTTATGTTATTTTAGCTTCTTCGATCGAGCAACGCTTAATATCTCAAGCTGTGGCAGTTTTATTGTAAATTCCACGCCTGGCGGAACGAGTACGTAGTCACTATGTAGGTATACTCTTTCGAGGACGCACAGTCAGGAGGTTACTTTCCTGATTCCAAAAGAAAGGTTTCCGTTGACATAGTGAAGTAGGTATACACTATGAGTATATAAAGTGATTAAATATGAGCTTTGAAGTTTATATTTCAAATGGTTCAAGAGAATTCCTAAACATTTGACTGTATCGGTTTTTGTCAGAATTGATTGAGGAATACATCACAGCGTCATATATAATTACTATCATGCGATACCATCTGAATGCGGCGTCTGTCATGCAGAGGGTATATTGCCTTAAATTTATAAGTTACAGTATAACTGTGGCGAAGCGATCAAAGTTCAGCGCCAGGTAGTGCCTAGGTACCTACCTCGGGCTCGGAGCACCTCGAGACAAAAGGCAAAATTTGTTCTGTCGCATGCAGTGTATCTCACAATAGTAATACAAACAGATTTCCAATCAATACAAATGATAAACACTTAAATCTTTAAAGACTAGTCATAAGCTCATAAGTGCTAAAGTATTTTTCATAATTCATTTATGAAACTTATGAACGTAGTTGGCGTGACATACTCGTACCATTAAATTAGAGTACAATACAAGTAGGCGCGTCTAATGGCTCGGAACGCCTCGGAAGTAGTATGTGTTATCGAGTCCTCTGCGGCCCCTCCCGGTCCCTCCCGGCGCCCTCACTGCGCCTTCGGCCTGCTTGCATACATTTACATGCACTTGCGGCAACTACTCATTACGGCCTACATCCCTCGACGACATCAATAGCTTTACTATTGAATGTTGCCTTCGAAGTTTCAACTCTTTTCGTAACACATTTTTCGACATAGTGGAATAATTTTCTCTGAATATATATTATTAAGTCCTTACATATGAACTTAACTTAGCTTCACGCTTTATCCCTAGTGGGTTAGTCAGAGAGAACGGAGCGCCATATGCTACGGTCTCCACATACCTTTTTCGCCTCGTTCACAAGAGGTTGATGACAACCTCTTCATGCATGCCCACCGGATGGTCCTGATGCTTTTTGCGTGACCTTCCTCCAGTATCTTAGATATTGTGTTTTCGAAAGCCAACCGAGGTGTCCCCTTACCTCTCTTACCACAAATTTTTCCAAGATAAATCTTTTTTGCCATTCTTTCATTACTCATTCGTTCGACGTGCCCAAACCAGCTGAGCACGTTCTTCTCGATTCTCACCGTGACATACCTACCTGCCAGCTAGTACCTGCCACCTGTGTATTTCTACATTGCGGATTCGGTCAAGTTCAAGCTGAAACTGAAGCATTGCGGATTCGGTCAAGCTGAAGTTTCCAACTGTGTTGAACATACTTCATTCATTGTTCTATTTTACCATTTACACTGATCTTGCATTCCGTCGCATTCTTTCTTCGTTGCATTCTTCAACTCTTTCAAAAACCATAACCTTTGTCTTATTCGCACTCAGACTTACACCATTAATTTCACACACTTCTTTCAGAGTGGTAACCAATCCTTACATATGATATTGACCTTTTTTCGTTCTGGCCACTTTAATCACAAATTTCGTCTCTTTGGTAAGGAACGCGAAATTAAAATTATAATATCAGCTATTTCCATAAGTATTTGTGTTTTTGTCATTAATTTGGTTTTTTTTCTGTGTGTGTCACTCAATTTACAAAATGGAAAACTTGAAATATCGCGTTATTTACGAGAACGCGTTCCACCGTGCACCGGGCATCACTGCAAGGGAAGGGAGGGGATGAACTTACGAGATGGCAAAAATGCAAAGATAACAGTGGTTCATATTTTGATTAAAATTAATATATTATACTTTTTGTTCCACATACCAACGACCAATTTCATATGTAAGGACTAAATATATTACAATATTTCCGATATTGTTATTATTTTATTTAAAATAACAGAGGTACCGGTACTTTACGTTTTCAGATCCTGTTCCCGTGTTTTAAAGAATACGTTTAATTAAAAAAGGTATTCTTCAGTGGGTCAACAGTAGCTATCTATGTGTGCAAGTTGGTTGGTTCCTAACTGCGTGTATTACCATTCTTGTCGCATAAACAAAAGCACAACAAACTAACAGTCAACGTCAGTTTGGCCCTGGTGAGGTGATGAGTCGGACCGAGCCTTGAACCCGGATGTACCTTCTCGTGTTATATAACCATTTAGCGACAATGCTCACTCCTATCTGGTTACCCTACAAATAAACGTTGTTTATATTATTGTTTTAATATGGAGTTGACGAGCCATGTCTGCAGCATGAACTGCAATTATTACAAACCTATTCAATTAGAGTTGTAAGCAGAGCTACGAGTATATTACAACTTCACATATAATCTGATTAATCTATACTCTTGCATTTTCAAATCACCAATAATATTTTATTTAAACAAATAAATATTTTACGTACCACGCATGGTGGTATATTATAAAAATCATTTTATGCTAGCGCGGAGTTGAGTTCCGCTACTAAATACGCAATGCCTCCAGAATTCTGCAGTAAGTGGGGAACAGAGTGTCTTAACACTAGGTTACCTCTGCCTGCCCTGCTGTGTGCGGGATACAGCGTGAAACTGATTTTTAAGTTTTTAAATTTATGCTAAGAGAAAGTTGTAAATCTGTACTGTAGTGTAATGACATTTCCACGTGCGTAATTGGAAAATAAATTAGAAACCCGCATATTACGAACGCACTTTTGTGCATTACTTGGATCGGTACCAGACAGGAAGTAGTACCGTAAAGCATATTGTACCTAGCTCGGGGTCCGTCCCGCTGCACCGCACGTGCGCGCACGCGGGCAGGACCTGCTCGCTAATTAGCTGCCACACGTGGTCACCAGGACACCATGACTGCGCGTTACACAAACTGCCACAACATCACCACCCACAGCCCACATCGTGTCGCAGAACTCGACCCTTAGGGAATCGTAATTAGTTACGTCGAATTGATGCATTGCGGTCCGTCCGGTGCGGTGCGACCCGCACGGCGCCCGGTCGCACCGGAACGTTAAGAGCCTATACAAACACCTCATTTCGAGACACTTAACTCGTCACTTACAAAAAAAGTACAAATTTAGAAACGATCCAAAGAGCCCTTAAACCGTGTAAAATAGCGCGTTAGTTCATAAAAAGTGAGGAGGATCGTGTAAACAAGCGAGCGCCTCACCTGCCACAGCTGCCTCACCTGCGCCGCCTCCAGGAGGTACCTCTCTCATTGTTCACTTCATTCCTAATTCTATTTACTCCGCGACGTCATTAAGTTGTTTACGCAATCATATTTGAGTTTTCCTGTTTAAGTAAACACACAGCTGCCTATTGTTTTAATTACAAGAGGAAAATACCGACCATCACCACTAATGATGTACACTGTTCGACAACTTGCGGGTTTGGTCCCAACATGTCTACCATACATTTTTTACCTCACCGCTTGTGAACACCTATAATATTTACTCATTTTACTGTTTTGCCTAACGGTGAAGGCTAAACTTTGTAAATCACTACTTTTATTTTCTTTTTTTAATAAATTTATTTGCCAGCGTCTCAAGCGGAGTTAAGAATTTGGAAAGGCGCAATGTGTACTTTACACGAAACATTTCAAGCTGCTTTTGAGCCCTTCATACTTCATACTTCATACTTCGCCAGTCAGTTAGTCTCCATGCATGAAAATTAATAATAATAATTACTCTTTATTGTACGCAATTAAGAAGATACGAAGAAGAAACCATATAGGACTATTATAGAAATACACAGGTAAAAATTCTGAAAACTATTTTTAACAAATATTATACAGAAAATAACAAACGACAAAGTATGAAAGTTCGATTGAAGAACGTAAGAAACTACAGCGTTTATAAAAATAACAAAAATAATGAGGAGAATTTCTTATATAATTTTATTATATATCCCATCAAAAACAAATATAAAATGAAAGAAAAGTTAATATAAATGTAATGTGTCACTCTCGACTCATCGACCGACAAGAAAAAAGAAGATATATTATATGCGGCGAATGTCGCGTTGTAGTTCGCACGACACGTCGTCCGACAGAGTGGCGAGTGTCTGCAGCGTTACATTTCATTTGTTTACATCAGAACAAGGGCGTGTGATAAAAATGCGCAAAGTTTTAGTTCTCACGTGAGACGTAGGTACATGCGCCGGCGAGGATGCGTAGGCGCATCTCTGAAGCGTGTACTATAGCTATACTTTTGTAGATTGTAATGAAACCAGCTAAATATCCGAGTATGTATGTATGTACCTAACTGCACTAGGCAGCAGACTAGGTAATGGAGTTCAAAGGTTTGTTTAGTCAGTAACCGCTCTTATCTCAGCAACTAAGTATTAGTCCGAGATCAAAAATTATTTCTGTGTTAGTTTATAGTATTACTACTAAATAAAGATGGTAAAAGGTTAATTCCTTTGGCCCTTGGATACAGAAGAGGCATAAATAAAAATAAATAAATCAGCTGTATCTCGCATATAGCAGGGTAGTCAGAGGCCTAGAGCCTAGCGTTATGACACTTCCTGCACTACTTTCCACCAGATTTTTTGAGTTTGGTGTTTAGAGTATCGCTTTAGCGAAGAAATGAAAATATTAATACATAATAATTCGTTTGTAGTGGGGATCAAACCTACAACCCCCTGTGCCACGACGGCTTTAAAAATAAACATTTAAAAACATTTAAATAACATGAAACGAAGTGGGTAGGAATTAGCAAAACCATAAGTACACAAATCCAGTTGATTAAAGCCTAAGAAACCTTATATTTCATGTGTTCCGAATCATATTTTAGTACCTGCTCGCCCTAAACATGTTCATTATTTTAAGTGAAGTTTAAGTGAAGTACGATCAAAACAGTAAACTCATTTCAAATAAATAATAGGTTTAGTTGTCGGTGTTTGCCGCATGAGAACTGTGACCGCTGTTTAACAATAGGCTCTTGCGTGTATATATGCATGTACATACTACTCGTATGTACCTCAGTACAACCCCCCCCCCCCCCCTCTACCCCTCCACTCGCCCTCGCGAGGCGAGGTGATTCGCGAGCAATCAGTTCGTTTTTATACTCTTCCGTTGTTTCTAAATGCCTATCCTCGGGGAGACCTTCACCGTACCTCCCTGTATATTTGCACAGGCACGGGGTGTTCTCGACCCGCCCGCGTTTGCTCAACTACTTAGCGCGTTTGCTATAAATTAATCTTCAGATCGTCAAATACCTTTTGTTTGACATTGAACAAAAAGTGGGTCGTTATATGTAAATATATTTAACGCGAGGTTCAAAATATATTTTTTATAACTAGTTATAATTTACTTAGCTAACACGCGATGGTTGTAGGTTCAATTTTGACTTTAGAGTAGAATTGATGTAAAAATGGATGGAATTTGGGGACAAGAGTGATATGACAGGGAACTACGGCAAAGTTTTGTGATAAGCGTGAAGAGAGAGATGTGCGAACGTACTAACTTTTCAGGACACGGATATTATGTTTTATTTTGTTCGTGACGAGTCGTTAGATACGTATGACGTACGATTCTTGGCTATAAAATGTAAAATACTTCTATTCGCCACGGCGCGCTGTGTGCTGTGGCAATTTTCAATAAAATAAAGTAGTAAAGCGGCGTGGTGGGGTGTAGTGGCAGTAGGTACGACGCGTTAGTAGGTTAACAGTCGCACGGAAGTGCGACTCATTTCAGAACTTCGTAGAACACGCACACAGGCGTCTCCGAGGCACACCTACAGGCGCGCTTTAATGGCTGTGACCGCGGCGAGTGGCGACACTAGCGCGGGCTCCGCACTCCGCAGACAGACGACGATCACATTTCACTGGCACTAGCAAATCCAAGAGAATTTCCTAACATCTCCTTATTGATGTAATATTTTGATATACGTCACTTGCGCATTCTCATCTATACATTCATTATTATTATTACGATATAAGATAATTTAAAAAGGAATAGTTATTCTGTGCTCGTATTTCAACGCGAACGAGCACGCAGCAGATGCCCACGATCGCGTTGTTTGATTTTGTGACATCAACCATACAGACAGATGATATAACGTTTATATGGCGCGATCTGGTCTTTGTCACGTAACTGAATCGATTCGCTTATAGACGCAAATGTGACTCAAATGAGCGCTGATTCATTTGACAATCTATCTACGAGTAGGAAGTCAAGCTCGTTGCGACAAAACGGACTATCGAATATTGTGTAAATATCGTCTCAGGCGTGACTTCCTTATTCCTATACTTATCAGAAATAAAGAAGCATCTACGTTATAATGACTTCATAACAAAACATAAGTAAATGACGTCTTTAATCTATACTTACGATCCACATAAGAACATGTATATTTTAAACATTTTTTTATTCAGCTTCATGCATACTCTGGTGTTTGAACCCCGCTTACACCAGAGTAGGAACCAGATGGAACTTAGTTTTAAGGCACTTCGTTCCCCATTTTACGCCGAATTATGGAGGCATTGCGTGTTGAGCAACTCGACACCAGAACGAAGAAATGAGAAGTGGGGATCGAACCCACATCAGCCGCACTTAGTCACATACTTGTGCCCTTGTACCATGACTGGCCTCGATTTTAAACATTTTTATGTGTTATTTTACAATTTAAAAAAAATTTTTCAAGATAATGTAAAAAAAATTGAACTTGGGAACTTCACTTAAACCACTGAGCCATACGATTCTTTAATACGTTCTTTTCCACAGGATGATTTAAATTAACATAAAAAATGGACAAAACGACCCCACCATCCAGTCAGCTCTGGTGATTTCTGTCGTCCGAACCTCTCTTGATGAGGGCCGGGAAATAAGTCCAAGGCTTTGCGCCTACTCTCTCATGGTCTCTGACGACCGTCTTAAATAAGAACGGTGATATTGGTGTTATGGCCTTGGAGCCAAGGGGGGAAAGGTAATATTTGTAAGGTATTACGGGTGAGGGAAGGAAGAATTTCTTAACGTAGGGATGAGCTTGTGCACTCCCTGCGCGGAACAGCCCAGCCAGGTGAGACCCACGGTTGCCCGTGAGAGGCCCAGCTCGTAGTGGCTTGTAAGTGGTGGTAGGCTGATGTCACTTGTGCTTGTGGACGACACATTTGAGCTCATAGTGTTCGGAAACGCTTCTAGATCATTCTGTTCCAATGACAATAAAATTACAAAAATAAACGTCGCTTATGTAAACAATGCCCGCGTTATTACGAGCGGAGCAATTAAACCTACCTACAGTTCGCTCTGCTGCGCGCGCGCACAAGCACACGCGCCCACATACACTACGAGTACGCTGTACGTACACGGAGCGGCACACGCACACACGCGCGGGTAGCGCCGCTAATTGTGCGATAACAACGCTCCACCAAACTTACAAGCTCTACAATACCGTTATTTTGTGAATGGATATTTAATTGTTTTTTCGGCAAATTACAGGACACGGGTTAATTATTCACGGCATATCTATATAGTGAACCATGTATTTAAAAATGTTTAAAAAATTATGACGGAACTTCGTATACCTACTGCCACCGGTCGACAGGGTACACACTCAACAGAAATGGCCTAAATATTACTTACTAGCTATTGTAACGAAAAGGTGAAAATTTAAAAAAATCTATATTACTTAAAAATATGTAATTAATATAAATTACAAGTAAGTATTTATAGACGATACACAACGTTTATAATAAACAAGGCTTTGTTTAATTAGTTATTAGAGTAGTTAGTTAACAAGACGGCCGACCGCAGACCGCAGACCGTTACGAGCGTCAACGCCGCGCATCAGATACCTACCGCGTACTTTATTGGAACACAATTCGCGAAGAAAGCCATTAGAGAAATTTTAACTACCGTTGAACTACGAGGAAATGAAATTATCCATTTTACTGATGAAATTCCTGAATACAATTTGAGCATATCTAACGTCATATGACATCCATGGAACACTATCATTTATAATAATATAGTTACAAATATTTAATATAAACAAAGCAGCGTACGGCCGCGTCTCTGAACCGACCTCGCGGGTTTCTCACGCGCGGTGTTCGCGATTATAAATGATGAAATGCTCCAGCAAACGAAAATATCGAAATAATGACTATAAATAAGTAAAATGTCTGATGAGTTTGATAATGGAAAACTACTGTGCATTGCAGCGAGTGGCGAGCGCCGCACGTGACCAGGAGGAATGCGGCGTGTCGCAAGCGCGGGCGGCGGCACGTAGCGCCTACAGCTGTACCTGCCTGTAACCGCCAGTACCCGCCTGTACCCGCCTGTACCCCGCAGATAATATTCATTATACTACCTACGGCATTTCAGGAACGAACCAAGCGGCTCAGCTGGTGACAACTAGTCATTTTACTTAAACTGTTGGCAAAAAATATGGATCGACTATGGGATTCGTACTTCCGACATAAGTAGAGTTACCTCGTAAGTAGAGAGTTAGGAAACCCGTGTATTGCCATTGCTACGCTATTTCCTATTAGGTAGAGTACATAGGTGTTAATAGTAAAATCAAAATATTAATTCAATAAGCCTTTCCGTAATATAACCGTTATGTAGTTTATTGAACGTGTTTTACGTGAACAGTCCCGATACCAGATGAGCGCGATAAGAGCGCCTCCAGCTCCAGATGTGACGCTTGTGTAATTTTATCAGCGTTGCATAATTTTACGCGTAATTATTTGAGTAATGTATCGCTGTAGATACCATTTTATACGCCGGGTTTACTTTTCACAAATAAATTGAATGATACGAATCTAGGTAGAGATGATTCGGGGAAATATTATTCATAAAATGTATTTGAACGAGACAGCCACGACAACCACCACCCCGGTGGGAGAGCCCGCTGCTACTTGATTACACAACATGGTCTCCGGCAGTGTATGTGTAACGACACAACACAAACATCACAAACAACACAAGCCGACATTGAGTAACGAGTCGCCAGCCGAGCAGTCTCCACAACCGTTAGCTATGTTAGTTATGAGGATAACGTATTAGCTAACTAACAAAAATAAACTTGAAGGAAAATAACAAATATTCCTTAAGTGTTGTGTTTTACGGACACGATTTAGTTCGGCAATTATTTACTTGTCCGATGATCGTTGCCGTAGTTGTCAGCTTCACGCTGTATCCCGCACACAGCAGGGTAGGCAGAGGGAACGAATTCTGGAGGCATTGCGTGTTGAGTGGCAGAATTCAACGCCGCCTTTTGCCTCGACACCAGAAAGAAATGGATATATAAACGTAAATAAATATTTCACTTCTTCGAGTTGGGATCGAACCCACAACCGTCGCGTTACAGTCACACCCTTGTGCCGCTGCGCCATGACGGCCTCTCCTTGATACAAGGTAAATACCTTGCAGATCAAGGAATCTAATAAGATAGAAACCTCTCTAAATAGAGATTGAAAGAATATTTTTGTTGGTTTAGGTAATCTAAATATGCCTTCTTCAGCTTCTTCATCTTTGAAGATGGACGATATCTATGATATTTTCGATGTTTTCCATATTCACCACATAGTGTACATAGTAAAATCTTCGATCATGTATACCTACATTATAAATGAAATGATTATAATCATACTTGTAGGCTGTATGGGAGTATGTATCAAATTAAGTTAAAAAGGATATTGGTTAGAAGGCTCTCACGCGATTGCCGAATGTTTGATCTATACTAATGATCATTTTGGGGAAAGTCACATAAGTGAGCGTTCGAAATGGTCTGCAGAGGAGCAATTAAGATAAGAATAAACTGGCAAGTAGGTAAACTAGCAATGACGGCGCGTCACCTAATGTATTACTCTATTAGTGTCAGAACACTCCGCTCCTCAAAAAGACAAATAGAAACCCTCTTGCCCGGAAAATTGTGGATTTTGACATTTTTTTATTAAATAGGATAAAACGTTTTGGATGTTTTACGTGTTTTTGCATTTCTAAGCTAATTAAACACGTCACTTATACGGGGTTTTGAACAGAACTTCCTTCTTTTAGGAATCAATAAATAATTAAAAGCACAAGAATAAGGGAGAAATTTTGGCTCGAAACGCCATAAACTAAGAACTGAGCTGATTATATTTTACCACATTATATTTTATTATGTTGGTATACAGTCTTTCATGCATATTAGTGTTAGGCCTATAAATTTTCAAGTTTCGGGATTTAGTTTTTTCTAGAAAAGCGGGAAGTAATAAGGATAGAATTGATTATGCGGCGAACTTCATACAACGTGCAGCAAATACAACGCTCTTTTGATTACGTTGAATTATAAGTAAATTTTCTTCCTGGCGCGGCAAGGTACGCGTCTGGTACAGACTACAGAACGCATTCCTTTTTAAATATCCGGTATAATAAGTAGGTATTTTACTATAGCGCATATTATTAAAATTAAATTGAATGTACAAACTATAATTAAATTATTTTGAGCGTACTCACCCGTCGACGTGATGATGGTGGTCGTGGCTGTAGGGCGGCGGCGCGGGCGCGTAGGGCTCGTAGTGGAGCGCGCGGTAGTCGTCGCGACGCTCCGGCGACGGGCTCAGCTCGGGGCTGCGCCCGCGCAGGTAGGCGCCGTCCGTGGAGCCCCCGGGCGCCGCGCCCGCCCCCGGCGCTTTGAACAGCGCCTCTTCGAGGTGCGCGTAGGCTTGCATGTCGCGCACGAGTGGCGCGTGCGCGTGGGCGGCGTGAGCGTGCGCTGGCCGCAGCTCCTGGTAGCTGCGCGAGTGGGACGGCGACTCGGGGGCGTACCCGAGCCCCAGCGGGGGCGGGCTGTCCGTGCCCCCCGCGCGCGCCGCGCCGCACTCCGCCTCGCCCTCTGCGACACACGGACCGTTACTGGGGGGCGCCCATTGGCCGCGCACGTGTGTGCAGACAGCGCGAGCTGGTCGTATATTATAAATGAGCAACTTCCTATAAACTTAGCGCAAGCTCGATGACTATAATGTGAACATTAAATCAGAGCTTACTTAATTTAAATATTGCATTGAATTGCCAAGTATAACGCTATAATATGAAAAACCTAAGCCTTAAATCTACCTGGTAAGTGTTCCCTGCCGTCCACACAAGAGACATGAGAGATCCTAGCGTCAAAGTACTTACCTTTGAGGCAATTGTTATTTACTTCGTCTATGTAGGCGTCCAGCTCGAAGGTCTCTGCGCGGTGCCAGGCGGAGGACCACGCGTCGTGCAACATTGTATCTAATACTAACTACACACTTCCGTTAGCTGACTGGCGCGTCACGCAACGACTATCGACGCGTGCACTCGCGATGACGCTCGCGCGAGGACTAGCGTAGACGCAGGCGCAGCGCAGCGTGCGGCCCGCCCCGCGGCGCGCGCGCGCCCACTCGGGGGCTGGAGTCTTACTCCCTCTACTCCCTACTTTACTTCATTTCAGGAAACACATCGGTGCCCAAAAAAATGTGAAGATACTTTGTTCATCCATTTTTCCATCTATCTCTTTTAAAATCTTCCCGTTTAGCATAAAAATATCAGAAATATTATGAGTAATCTATTGGCTTTACAAAATTATAAATAATTGAATTTATAAAGATCCTTAATGCAATTTTCTCATGGACATTGTTCTTTATGTTTGATATCCTATAAGCTTCCCTCAGTCGATCGTTGCATTGACTTCTGACGTGGACGTACACTGGAGTGTAGTAGATATCCTCAATGAGTAGATTACAAGCTCTCAGCTGATCGCCGGGGAGGCAGATAAGCACAATCAGCACGTGAGCGCGTTATCGCGCGCCGACCTACACCACCCTTACGTACTGATGCAGACACCACCGCGATACTACGAATATTACAACTGAACTCAAATTCCTAATTGGCAGTTCATTTGGTGCAGCGTTGCCAGATTTTATCCCGTTGAAAGGGGTTTTTAAACAGAGTAAAAAAGCTGGATTCTATCGGCAAAACCAGGATTACCAGGACATTAAAATGAAACTGTTGAGAATTTAACTTATTAACTTTACATTACCTCTAAATAAAGCTTCCAACGGCGATACGTACCTAGATACTAACCAAAGTGTCCACAGTAGTTATACGTTACTTACAAATATACTTGATTGTACTTATATGAAATTGTCAGAAACTAATTGAAAATTTAAAGAAATTTAAAGAAATTCATTTATAACAGTACGTGGACATCTATTGTCTCGATCTGGACGTTCAATTTTTGGGCAAAAAAATTGAACATCCCACGAAACTTGGGATGTCTGACAACTCTTACATACCAGTCTCCTATCGGATTTAACTTCAAGTTTACTCGACGGTTCAGTCTTATGTACTGAAATATTTCTAGCGATATAAAATTCTTCGATTAAATTGTTTTAATTCTGTGTGTTTGACTTACGACATATTTGTTTGACATACTTACGACATATTTGTCTCCTGACTTATTAAATATGTAACCATTTCCATCATAGTTATGTGAGTTTAAAACTAATGGACGTGTCACGTCCTACCTAACGTGAGTGTGACTACTAAATTATGCAGTTTAATAGACTAACTTCGACGAGCTCAGATCACTGTCAGAAAAAAGGAGCCAAAAAAGGCAATAACACACCAGGAGGCAATCATAACATCTGTCATCGTTGATCAGAATGCAGAACACTTAAGTACACTGTTTCCGTGAAGCGTGAACCGCCGCGGGTCGCGTTTCCCCACAAATCACTAGATCGCGAGCTTTCTCCCGGGAACCTATAAATTGTATCACATTAACGGTTCGGGTGTAAATCTGCGCGGGAGCAGCGACGCTCAGTTCCGAGTATCGCGCGATGAAAAAACGCGCGCAACGTGTGACCGCCGCGGACGCCCCACCGTGCGCCTGCGCAGCGGTCCACAGCCACAGTCGATGAGCCTTTGTTTTGAATTACGGATTATGCCGGCCTGCCAATTATGATTTATACCACGACAACATTCTACAAAAAATACAGCGATTGTTAAAAACAATGAGCGAATAGTGCCAGTGACGAGTCCATCAAACAAACAATGACGACCAGCGGCGAGGAAGACTTGAACATGTGTGCTGAGCCCTAGTGGGTGACGCTGCACGCGCGAAATATCACACTCACGAGTTCACTTTTAGCTCGATAGGAAATTTCTTAATAGAAAAAGATATTTTTGACGAGGTAGGTAAATACAATATGGTAACTGGGAACAATGTAAGAATGCTTGAATGACAGAACTTTACTTAGAGAAGATATAACAAAAATATGTATTTATTCATATTTTTTCTATGTTTCAAAACCATATTATTCAACTTAAGTAAAAAAAAAACAAAAATAGAAAAAAAATAAACACCTTTTTTTGACATCTTAAACTTAATAATTTGAGTTTCCCTTGAATCTGAGTTGCATGAGTTAGATGTTGCAGTTTGTACGTCGCTGCCCAGCAGGGCGCAGCTCGTACTATCGTACACCTTCTGAACTTGGCCTTCTGAACTTCGCAGGCCTATTTTATTACAGGAGAGACTGATAGAATCCTACCCGATGTTAAAGTTTTAAGTCATTTCAATTACGTGAATGTTATTTTTAATAAGACATTTTTGTGCTAAAAATATGGTAAGCTTTTGTAACGCTATTACAGATGTTAAACTATATTGTATAAAAATATTGTATAAAAATTAAAATTTAATAAAAACGTATGACTTTTATTTGTCGATATTTGTTAATACATTCAAAGCCGGTGATCTCATAAAGGATTCAAATTTTACAAGAATATGTAATTTTAAGCCGAAGGAAGATTTTTGCTTTGCAAATAGAATGCGCTAATTAGTTACGTGGAAGGCGGTGGGAACCACAACTAAGCCATCATTGCAGGAGAGTCTACCTGCCAGTGAGACCTGAGATCTGAGACCTGAGCCCCAATCTGACCTGGCAACTTATCTACATATATGTGGAGATGCGACGGTTCTATATGTAAGTACCTATATAGCCGTGCGCGAATGTTGTCACACCTACTAGTAGGAGCCTTATTAAAACAACTAAAGGGTAAACAGCTAGGTAGGTCACACAGTTAGAATCCACAAACTAAGTAGACTAATAAACACATATAAAAATTGACAACGAACGCAGGAAATATTGAAGGGTTTAGGAAACGTTAATCGTAGTTACGACTTATGAGTTCACAGTGAGCCTCCCCAGTTAACTGTGCTACGAGTATGTGAAACAGGCGTGATACTGTTTTTGAGTGTTTACTAAAACATATAAAATATATCTATAATAATAACTTTCAGTCTCGTAACGCAAGTACAGAAGTGGTACCTAAGTGCTACCTCACAGTGCCGATGCCGGGGGCTTTTTTTAGCTTCACGCGGTATCTCGCATTATGCAGGGGAGGAGGGATTTATTCTTCCTCGACTGAAAATGAAACCCATAACCGGTCGCGTTTACAGTCCCACGATTCTGCCTGTGTAGCTACAATACCCATGGATACTTTGTGACGAAAGTATGGAATATAAATTAATTTGCTAACTAGTAAAGAATGGCTTGACGATTGATAAATAACATAAATAATTAATTTTTCCTATGATATATATAATTATATAATATTTCGTTCGCTAAGGACTCTCTTAACTAAGTATTTAGTTTAATGACGTTTGTTCGTTTAAAAATAGTCGAGTGATTCTTGTAACAAACAAATCATTTTATATTTTGGCAATCTTATAACGGGGATATTTTTAATTTATTGTGAATTAGTGCGAGTAACTAAAATCACTTGTAAAAGTCAAGAGCCAACGTCAAATAATTTTATTCAAAATAACAAGTTACATACTACATTTTTTGAACGTCAATCTTCCACCAGTTCACTAGAGTTATGGCCCCAAACCTGAGAACTGGCGCAGGAAACTCCGCGGTACTCTTTTTTTAAATGAACTATATAAATACATTTTAACACTTCTGACAATGATACTTTGAAACAGACTGGAGTGAGCATTTCATTCCCAAGGCGTTTTTAGCTACTATCATAGTATTATAAACAAGGTGAGCTGTTGCCACGTCAATCCATTAATGTGGGGTCCCCAGAGCCTTTTTACTAAGTGATCTATACTACCCGTATAGATACAGGTCTCAAATTGTTGGGATCAGATGTTCTACCCAATTTACATATAGGTATAATTATACTGAATTTCTTAAGTCAGGAAACACCACACTCTATACAATTATTAAATTTAGATGCGATCTGGGAAACGGTTTCAGAGGGAGAGGAGGGAGAAAGCAGAAGGAGGGACGAGCTAACATGCCTCCTCGGCAGTCAGTCCAACCGGGTGAGACTCACGGTTACCCATAAGAGGTCCAGTTTAGACGACCAGCGAGGGAACGCGGTTGTTGCGAGTCGGCCGATACGCTTTATACAGCGTTTTGCTGCGGACACAGCAGGTCGACGTGGAAAAGAGGGCAGAGCTTAAGAAGTACCACTTTTGCGGCGGCAGCAGCTTTTTTGACTTGACAAGACATACGGAGATTTTGAGACCGACCGGACAACGCCAGCGCGGCTTTATATATGATCGTTCACAAATAAATTGAGGGTAGAATGAACAAGAACTGACGACGCGCCTCATAGTGGCGTGACCGGTAGCTGTCGTTTAGAAATCTATAAGATACTTACATGATATACCGACATATCTACTTCTCTGTTATTTAATAAACATTAGTATTAACTAATAATATTAAATAATAGTAATTAATTAAAATATTTACATAATGATACAATAATTTGAATAATAAATAAATATTTTATGTTCATAATTATTTTATAACAATTACATATAATCGTAATTCTGTAGTAATCTATTACTTAACAACCTAGTCATAGACAAACGTCAACTGCCTTCAGTCAAGTAACATTTGACAATTATAAAATATTATTTATGGTAGGAATTACACACGTTTAAAACAATGGTAGTTACTTTGTTATTTAAGGCTAACTAAGACTGACACCGCAATGCGTAGACGGCAATCGGACGAGTAGATCCGGAGATCTTAGCGTTTAAAGAAACAAACAAACTCTTCCGCCTTATTATATTATATTATATTATATTACATTGTATTCGTATAAAAGTAATTTACAACCATTGTGTATAAACAGTCAAACTACCACCATGGCTTATCGCCTTGATGCGCTTACCTTATGTTGAATTATATATATTTATAATTTTTCCTATTTTCTTAAATACAGTTAATTTTGTTTATTTAGACATCTATAGAATGTTAGTGGGGTTGACTTAACGTCTATTAACGTCATACCTATAAAGTAAGCATCTATGTGTGTATGTAAGTCCGCTCCTATTTAACTAGTTAACTACTAAGTGACTAATTACTTTGGAACGTAACTAAACACAATCGAACAACAAATCTAAGAACAATAGGACAAAGGGCACAACTCTCTGCGAATTTTTGTTTGATTATTCACTGGCAGCTTGAACTGGATGGCTGATGCCATGTCAGCAACTAAGCCACTTCCGGCATCCACAGCGACATCCGCCCCGGCGGCGGCCCACAGCTACGCACACAGCTAGCACAGCTGATAACGAAGTTATATTTCTTCATATTCAATATTCGTTTGACTTTAATTCAAAATATGAATTTGTTATTTGTGTATTCATGTAAATTCGTGGGTAGTCAGTCGGTTCTCACTCTGAGACAAATCTGCGATACCTCAACGTCCTAGCGTCGGCCGTCGGTGTCCAACTCTGAACAGAACAACGCAATCATTTAATACTCGTTGCAATTCAACAGGAAGTGTCACAAACAGTGCGTTGGGGCGGTGTCTGACTGAGACGAGATAAGCGTAGTATATTAACTAGTAGACATACGACGAGGTGTGTTAGCATAATTGTTTTGACATTTTAAAGTGTTATTCCACACTTAGAAAGAAAAACACTTATTTAGAAAATGTATAAGCATTTAACGCCGTATTTTCAGCCGCGTGGTCCCGGCTTAGAATAGGATCACCCTGGTTCTGTCGGTGTCGTAAGAGGCGACTAAAGTACGTGTGGTAGAGTCACGTCGCCAGTAATGGCAACACGCATGGGCAGACTCGACCGGATTTAATACCACCCCCGACATTTAAAACCGGCGTGAAGTAGTGGCCCTTGCCACTGCGTTTCACATTAGGTAATGCCGGGCCCCGGTGCCCTTCATCTCCACCTTAAAGGCCGGCAACGCACCTGTGGCTCCTCTGATGTTGCATGGGGTCGTGGGCGGCGGTGATCACTTACCATCAGGTGACCCAAACGCTCGTTTGCCTTATCCTCTCCCATAAAAAAAAAAATAATAAACGTATCGGGATTTGAACCTGTGCCTCTTGGAAACTGTCCTTTTCGAGTCTGGCCGTTGGACGATTTCCAAGAGGCGCGGCTTCAAATCCCGCTCTAAATATATCTATCTGTCATTGCTGTTTATTTATAATCCGTATCGCTTGAATAATTCGTAAATGTCTGGTATACCGTATATCGTGGTGGCGGCGGTGAACGAGTCCGTACACACACACGCACAGACACACGCACACACATGTACGCTATGAACATTGTATTTGTGTATGTGTGTACTCGTAACTACATACTTAAATATAGATACATATTTGATGTTGTTTTTTTTTTCACAAAAACAATTTTAATGAAGGCCCGTTGTTGCCGAGAGGACAGGGCGCGGAGGGGGGCGCGCACGGGGGCGTCAGTTTAAATAAATAAGATATTAATATTTTGAAGCGAGGGCCGGAGGTCGCGCTCGGCCGTTATCAGACCAGCCCCCGCCCCGACCCGCCGCGCCGCCAGCCCCCGCCCGCCCGCCTCGCCACTCGCGATTACAAATACTCTGGCATATTAAAACATATACATAGTTGTCTTTTTATTAGCTACTAAGTCCCTGAAGCGAGCTCTCCATACGACCGACCGTCACTAGCTACCTAGCTAGAGTTAAGAGTCAAGAGACCTAGTTATATGACACTACGTTACACACTTTCCGCTGGGTTCTGGAGGCATTGCGCGTTGAGTTGCGGAACTCAGCGTCGCGCTTTACCTCTACACCAACGAAGAAATGAAAATATAAATAAATATTATATAAATCCCTAGAGTGGGGATCGAACTTACAACCAGTCGATTGTACAGTCACACTTTGCCCCGATGCCACGACTGGCCTTTACTGTGAGTAAATATTAATATAACTTAAGTATATTATATTAGCAGTCGTTCAAAACAACAACCTACAGTGGCAGTTGCAAGAAATATAAAGTTCACTAAGATAAGGTGATGGTGATGTCTTGAATCTACGAAAAATATGAACTCGAAAGTAACACAGAGAGGGTCCTTGTGACAGACTTTGCTTACTAAAATGTAATATATCTTTATCTGTATTTACTGATTTAATTGAATAAACTAAGCCTCATTTAAAGTACACAGTATGTACTGTGTGTGGCTGTACCTGTGCGAACATTCAACACCTTAATTCCGGTGGTGATGCGTCACATTGGCGACTGTGCTTCTGATGATACATTTGAGTCTAAACAATGAAAGTTACTGTGTAGTTGCAAAAAGAGAGGAATTCGGGCACAGTTTTCTAAATGCATAACTATAATAACTATAATTTCCAAAAGTCAGATTACGTATATGTAGATGTGTGAGCGTGTGTATGAATGTGTATGTAAGCGTTACATAAGCTCATATCTCATGACCTCCCGACGTAAACACGTCTTATCTTTCTGCTACTTTTTAACGACGCTGCGATGAAACTCGCCTTAGATAATGCTATTAGAGACGGTTTATTATTACCATTCATAAATGTTAATCTTCATATCGAGATATCGATAAGTATTTAGCGTACAAGTATCTAGTGGCACGCTCCTCACAACACACGAGCGGCACCTGCATCGCCAGCGCCCCCTGCCGCCGCCCAGACATAACAAATTTGCTGATATTGGCTAATATTGTATATAATACCTATTTAGTCTTTTGTGTGTACCTGTTCCTGATTATCTGACCACTCTACAACTCTACAAATATTTAAATACAACAATAGATACAGAAATAATCATGTAAATTAATTGAAAATAACGTATCAGTTCGACTTTTTAACTCTTTATGTGACGTCATGCGCAACTCAACCTGTTCCTTATCACTTCAATTACAATTACAAAAGCAAAGGCAAAGGCGCTGCCGACGGCCGCCTACCCATATAGTATCCATTATATACATTATACTCATTTATGTATCATTTTTAAATATTACTCGAATTACATAGAGTATGTACGGTACATGACGCTTGTCAGAGAAACCGTAGCGTATTACCTATCTAGTATCAAATCCCAGTCAAAGCAGATATCTTTGATGGGTTAATTCTTCACTTACAGTTTACAATAATCCATAGAATTCTAATTTAGTAAGCCGAGTTGGTATAAACGTATGCGCGCTACATCTGGTTGATTGACTATTTCAGGCTATCTAATGAAAAAAATAAATGTTTTAGTCATTTTAAACGATCCGACAGAATTTTTAATTAATTTTCATTTTCCAACCGAGTGGTTTATCGCAGACAACGAGGCAGGCAGTTTGCCACATTGTCTTGCACACGTACTTCCCGCGAACCGGCGCAGGCGTCGCGAGGGTCGTCGTGGCGCGTCGTGGCGCGTTGCGGCACGTACGAGGAGCACTCTCGGCCTCTGTTACATGGCGTTACATGACGTCCGTGATATGCGCTTTATTTTATATTGAGATATTATTTATATCATATTTTAGATCTTGTCATTTAAAGTTAGAAAACTTCACATTTTCTAAATCATCTCAATTTATGTTATTTCTGTTATAGGTATATTAAATTTGCCTACCGTTGTAGGTACATGGCTGTAGTAGGAAATAGAGAAAATGTATGAAAAGAGCCTAGTTCAGAGCACGTTGAGGAGTGTGCCGGGGTGCGGGTGGAAGTGCGGGGGAGGGCCAGGTCAGCGCGGGCGCACAGGGCGCTCTTATCGCTTACCCCTCCCGCCCTCTCCGCGCCGATACCCGCCCGCGCCCGCGGCAACCTCTATTCCGTTGAGTTAAATGTGAATCAGGTCGACGGCTCTACATTTTTTTCTACTTAAATCATAATAATATAGCTAGCTATATGGTAAAAATTGATAATTGAATTTATAATTTAAAAATATGTCTAATATAAATTACACAGAATGTAATTTAATTGTAACTCAATTTGAAAAAGAAATAGAAGAGTGTCAAATTATTTAGAATTTGTTACTCTACAACGACAAATATGTTTGAGAGCAGGAATAACCGCTATTTTAAAACAATGCCAAAGAAAGGTGAAGTCCGCTATGAGTAGCAGCTCGCACGTCGTAATACGTGCCTCGGCCGAGCTCAGCTCAGCTCAGCTCAGGTATCAATTAGTTTTTGAAGAATGAAATGTAATCAAAACATACAACCAACAGTACTGCTCTCTCATGAATGAAGCGTAACTGGAGAATATTCAGCATTCACAGAGCGAAGGCCGTCTCCACGAGAGACTGATCGTCTGCAGTCTGATCGTTCTCAAACAAAACAGCCAAGTTAAAAAGCTGGATCGCAATTCAATTTTTACACGAACCATTTCAAGCTACTTTTGTACTCTCATTATCTCGTAAACAGTGAAAATTATTATATATATTTAATTAGTATTTTTAAAAAAATATTTAACCTTTTGATGATTATGAAAAGAGAAATAAAGAAAGTAAAAAAAGTGAAGTTAGGTCAAAGAATATAAAGTGATTTTTAAAATGACAGTTTTATTGTTATCTGTACAAAAAGATATCATCAGATATTAATGTTCAATTCAAAACACAAATGTGAAAACAGAGCCGTGATAAAGGCTAACCAATGCGTCTTTTTCTACTTCACTGATAAAAGAATGGGAGATCTACTATGGGAAATTACTAATGGGTGCCGAGTTTTGTGTTCACTCTGGATAATATTTAAGCTCATTATTTGACTTGACTATTTTGGCCCGTATAGGCCATTTATTGGGAAAGTCTTTATTGCATAATGTCAGTTACATTGTTTCAATGTAATCTACCCGTGATCAGCGTTATCTATAGCACCTACAGTGCGTCACTCACTAACCCTAATTATTTTCATTTCACCACGCGGGCGCAGCCGCAGGAAAACTAAAATTGACTAACGGTTTGGCTGACTGCGTTAAATAAGCTACTTAAACATTTAGGCCTAACTTCTCTATTGTTTATTAAATTTAAGCCAAAATTTAAAGCAACATAAATAATAGTATTATAATATTACTAATCTGTAAAAATATTTTTTACAGAATAGTAATATATTACAGAGACGTGCACGCCTCATCAATCTAAGCATACAAGCCTTTTGTATCATATGACCGGCACGACGAAAGCTAGCAAGGATAACCTTCCGTCCGCCACCGACCTAACCGAAGTTAATGATTGTTAAAGACACTACGACCCACGGGTGGTGCTATTAGCGGCGGCCGCGCTCGTCTGCGACCTCCTATTTCCTAACGATGTAACATTTAACGTTGTTGAAGAGCATCAGCGCTGAGCGACTCACCGGTTTAAGTGTTTTTGCTCCTGACACCACTCTCATTTCTTCTAATTTCTTCATGTTGATGTTTTCACATTGAAAACTAAGGTAACTAAGGCAATTAAAATGGCATTAGACCGATAACGCGCCGCGGCATAGGTGCAGCGTAAAGGAGGTCACCAGTGTCGCGGTCTCGCGGTGTCGAGGTGTCCAGGTGTCGTAGTGTCGTAGTGTCGTAGTGTCGCGGGGAGGTGTCGAGGTGGCGAGGTGTCGCGGGCCGCGGTCAACACTCGCTAACAATAACAAGGAAGCTCGAACCGGGCGCGGCTCGCGAGCAGCGCGCGCGGCTGCCTACTGCCGCGAGCTCAGTTTGAGCGATTTTGCTTTATCTAATCGCTCGATGATAAAGCATTGCGGCCCCCGCGTGTCTGCGGGCGCCACACGCCGCCTCCTGCCTCCTGCTGCCTGCTCACCTGATACCTCGTTCTGTATCGCAGCCTCCACGAACCGACCTGTCCACCAGAACAATGACGGGGAGGCACTTCGGGTTGCACATTATCGCTCTAGACATTGAAGCAGACCAACGGCGCTTCCTAAGTGTGTTAGTAGTAATGAATAAAGTGAAAACCTACCTTTATATTCGACAAAACCTAACGACAATTAAAAATATATATGTTCATGCATGGCATTTATTTAAATCTTTAATATAGCGGAGTTAGTTAGATTTTTTTACACAGTTAAATTTTTACCACAACTATAGAATCCGATATTCGTTGGGGTTTTATGTGAAATAAACCAAACCAAGAAATTCCAAGTTTCCAATTTAAAAACGATTAAATATTGTCGTAAATAAAGTAAACACTGTGGTCGGCAGCCAAAGCCGCAGCCAGCGCGTCGTGGGACTTACCGAAGTTGTACTCATTCTTGGTGGCCGCCATGGCCGGCGGAGGCGGTGGTGGTGGTGCAGCAGAGGGCTGGTGGCGAGCAGGTGAGCGGTGCCAGGCTGGAACATGCCGCGGTGCTTGGCGAGCACGTCTGACACTCAGCACGGTGCGCGCGCGAGTCCGGCGCAGCGCGCGCTGCCGCGTGACGTACGCGCGCCACCAGCGACACCCTCGCTGCGCACGTCGATATTATTTAATGACTTCGATTTTCAAACATCATCACTACTTACTTGTAATTAGCAGAAAAACTGAAATATGACCTGAATTAAAAGTAATGTCTATAGCACATAGAGTTACGTTAATAGGTACTAGAAATTAAAAAGTCAGCTTCACGCTGTATCCCGCACACAGCAAGGTACGCATAGGAAATATAACGATAAGACATCCGTTCCCCGGCGAGTTCTGGAGGCATTGCGTTTTGAGAGGCGGAAGTCAACGCCGCGGTTTTGCCTCGTTACCAGAGCGCCGAAATAAAAATGTTAAATATTTAACTTCCTCGTGTGGGAATCGAACCCACATTCAGTCGCACGCTTGTGATGGGTTAATTAATTATTAAATACAATTTTCGTGTTATGTTCTACAATTATATAATGAGCTCGTCGTAGCGCAGTGGCACAAGCGTGCGACTGTAAGCGCGGCGGGTGTTCGGGCGGTTCCATTCCCACTGGGAAGAATGTAATATATAATCATTTTATTTGCTTGCGTTCCAATTCAACACGGAATGCCTCAAAATCTTGGCAGAAAATGGAGAGCTGAGCATCTTAATAGGGACCTGAGTTTCTTAAAACTAGTTTCGCATGCTCCCTCTGCCTACCGTGCTATTTGCGGGATACAGCGTGAAGTTTTTAAATGAAAGTAAGATAAACTCACTTTTAAAATGAAATAAAATATTTTTGAAAGATAATTTTATACTATTATGAACACAGCGTGAAGAGAAGTATAACCGATAATCAATCTACAACTTTTATAATATCAGTCACCGCCGCGAGCTCCTTTCCCTGTAACAAGAATTTGTAGGTAATTCGTAGGGTCGTATATGATGTCTGCTTACGTCTTCGTCTACTGGTGTTCTTGACGTCTTCGCAGCAATGATCTCTCCATCATTGTTCTTCTATATCCAAGTTTCGCTGCATATAAGAGAGTCGGCACCAGATGTTTTCGAGGGAAAAAAATTAATATGAGTACCTAAGCTAAGTAAGCTGATAGCTCTATAGCTTGCACGGTCTTGCACTTGGGAAGTTCCCTGTTTGTTTTACCCAACTGCGCGAGGCATAGAATGGTATTGTGTTATGTAGTGTTGTAGAGATCATATGCTTTGGCCAATTTTAATGATTCTTACGTCTGTCGATTAATCTTAACCTTGTAAGTGTCACTAAAGACGTGTCTACACAGTCACCATATTGTCAAAATAAAAAAAATATTAAGGATTATAGGATTAGGACTTATAACGGCTTAGAGTCGTATACGTATAAGTATACCTGTAGTATACTTTTTGACACACTTGTGTGATTCAATATTTTTTGAGCCCACAACCAGTCGCGTTCACAGATTGTGCCCCTGCAACACTCCTGGCTTCTTTTTTTAATTTTTTAGTAAATAAATAAACTTAAAATATTAAAATAATAATAAAACAAAACAAAATATTTAAAAACTCCCTGAGGCCGTCGTGGAGTGGAGGCGCAGCGTCTGTCGTGACCCGTTAACACAATAAGTGTGGGTTCGATTCTTACTCTTGAACATGCATTATCCCCTCCCTCTGGCAACAAGACATCATCATCTACATCATCGCATCATCAAGTTACGCTACTCAGCACGCAATGTTTCTAAATTAGATTCTCTTTGCCTACCGGACGCGGATATAGTGAGATGCTAAAAAATATAAAACCTTTCTTAAATTTTTAAAAAATTTAAAACGTTATATATATTATTTTAAAATTTCCAGTTCACCTGTTATTTGAGTTTAATATAAATAAGATGAAGCTCAACGCTTTGACCGCTATTTGGCGTGAAGTAGTAGGAAGTACTCACAGCAAGCGCCGCACAATCACATTCCCTGGTTTTATTATCGTGTTCCAGTTATAAGTGAGTGTAAGTGCGAGTGTGAGTCGCACACCACTCGCTTCAGCAGGCTTCGACTGCTGCAGCAGGTACAGTAATAGTACTTTGTCCCTTTAAAGCATTACGATACGACTCGTATATAAGCTGATGTAGTCAATATATGTTATAAAAATAACTATGGAAATAATACGCTGACAGTACTGTAAATAATACTATAATATAATAATTTCATGAAATAAAATATTTATTTATATTTTTATTTCTTGGCTTGGAGTCGTGGCGTTCAGTCCCGCCACTCACTTCACTCACTTCTGACACCGTTTTAGCCCTCAGAACTTTGATGGAGGCATACAGGGAAAAGAGCTCTGTGTATCTGGTGGGCATTGAGATCCAAAGGGATCCCTGATGCATATATTGCGATTATCAGAGACATGTATCACGACTCCTGTTCTCAGGTTAGGAGTGCTAGTTGTAACGCCAAATCCTTTCAGATTTCAGTGTGGGCTCAGCAAGGCTCGGCTCTTAGTCCGTTCTTGTTAAATGTAGCGTTGAACACTGTCTCGACTCATATCCAAAACATCATAATCATCACTTTTCATCGTCATAAATTTTGTGCAATGTTATATATAGCAGAAATAAAAGGAGGCCCATACTTGTGGAATGCTCATACTTAGGGAAGATCCAGAAAATTTTACTTTAGTTACCTTATACCTTATAGATTCATGGCGGGCCTCAACAAATTTTTGCCCTAACAAATTTATGAAAATAATATTCATATTTATAAAACGCGCATAGGCATCCCTAGTTTGTATTGTTGCGCCGCGCCGTCAGTGCAACGCGTTAATCCCGTCCAACGACGCTGCCAAGACCAGTCCAGGTTAACAGCAACCATATTGCTTGCATATTACTACAAGGACGTAGATAATACTGTCAGCGCCATCTATGAATAATATGTAAATGAATTCAAGTTTTGGATTCATTTTGGGTTATAAAGATAAAATTTGTACACAATATGAAATTTCTCGGCCTGAGCTGGACAAACACGGACTGACAAAATTTACCTTTTATTTATTTGGAGCAGGTTTATTTAATAATACTAATATTTGGATTACTACTTTCTCGTGACTACTAGCGCCATCTAACTCTTTCATTTGAGCATCCTCGTTACGTCATCAAAGGAAACCATTATGTGTTATGATGAATAGATGGAGCTTATTTCTTACTTATGTATAAACTATAATTTAAAAGAAAACCTCAATAACTTCAAACCAGTAATATTTGTAAAACGATTATAAATCCGACAGATTTTTCTGACTCTAACACTTGTCACGTTTGGTGTTCAATAATAAAATATTATAATGCAATAATAACTTAGTCATAGTTACTACCGACATCTGTATTCATCGCGACGTACCAGCAGCTATTTTGGAATATAACGTGGTTAGTTCACAGCTGCGAACGATACAGTAGTATAGTAACTGCTAGGATTCTTGAAAACTGTTTATTTTGGAATTGTTGGCAATGTCTGTGAGTGAGGCTCGTGATAAAGCAACAAAGTGTGATGTGGAAGGAGTCGTGGTGCGCGCGATGCGGCCTGAGGACGCGGCTGCCGTGCACCGCATGATACACGTGAGTCCGAGACGCTCGTGTCACTTTGACTGACTCGTAGTATAACAAACATTTAATAATAACAAGTAAAGGTTTCATTTTTGTTTTAAATAAGTAAGCAGAGTGTTTTATTAAATATCTTATGATATTTTAATATTACCACCAGATATTTTATTATCATGATTGGCATTTTAAATATTGCTTAAAAATTAAATATATATATATATATATATAATATTTATGTCCAGGATCTGGCAGCTTTTGAAGGAATGCCTGATGGCCCAAAGCTCAGCGTTCAAGGCAAGTGTTGTTTTTCATATATACCAGTAAATATATCAATATATGAATACGTCATATTCAATACTTTCTTATAATCAAATATTATGTTTTGCTCGTTTGATAAAACGATATATTTCGTAATAGTAGTAAAAACTAAAAAGCTATGATTATAAGTGATAATTCGGCGATTTCCACACAGATATCATAGACGATGGCTTCAACACCTCTCCCTCGTGGTTCTTTGGTCTGGTGGCGGAGCAGAGCGGGAGGCTGGTCGCGTATGCATTGTGTAACCGCGCCTACTCGAGCTGGACGCGGCGCGCCTTCTATGTCGAGGACCTGTACGTGGAGCCCGACGCGCGCCGCCACGGCATTGCTCGCAAACTGCTGCAGGAGTTATGTAAGGTAAAGCAGATTATATATATATTTATATATATATTTGTCAGCTTCACGCTGTATCCCGCACATAGCAGTAAATATATTGATATTTATTTATTTGTTTATTTATGGTATAATGAGGCTGTCGTGGCGCAGTGGAACAAGGGTGTGACTGTAACGCGACGGTTCTGGGTTCGATTTCCACTCGAGGAAGATATTTATTTACGTTTATATCTCCATTTTCTTCGGTCTGGTGTCGAGGCAAAGTGCCGCGTTAAGTTTTGCCACTCAACAATGCCTTCAGAATTCGGCGGAAAGTGGGGAACGGAATGCCTTAGCACCGAGGTTCCCTCTGCCTATCTGCCTACCCTGCTGTGAGCGGGATACAGCGTGTAGCAGATTTAATTATGTGTGTATATCGTTAATTAGTCTACGTATTGTTTTATATTATAATTATCTATATAGCAGTATGTTGTTTATATGTAACAGCTTTATATGTACAGTAATTTAAAATGTAATTTTTAGATGGCTTTAGAAGCAGGGGTCCACCGTATAGACTGGCACGTATTGGAGAGCAACGTCGCGGCGCTCCGCTTCTACGCGCGCCTCGGCGTCCGCGACCTCCGCGTGTCGGAGGGCCGCGCCGCCCTCCGCCTCGACCGGCCGCGCATCGAGGCCGTCGCCGGAGGGAACCTGCTGCCTTCAGATACTCCGTCAAGTGAAAAAGGACATTAGAACTCTCTCTCTTACCACATATTATAATATCTATATTTTATAAATCTTTGTACATATGTAAATGTTTACATGCAAATATTATGTTGTATTTTTGTTTCAGTAAAACCCTCTTTTATGTTTACAATACACACATTTTAACAATTTCAATGTTTTTCCAAGTGTTTTCTCTTATTGACTTTGGAATCCACGTTTATAGAGTCTATTCGCAACTGCACTATAAAACGGTATAACACATGAGTCATTCCTATCATAGATATAGCTAACAATAATACTCCCGAAATGTTCATACAACAGTTTCCACTGACAGTCCGCGCGGGCTGCTGGATACTGGGGCCGCGCAGCCGCGCCGCCCCAGTGGGCGCCCGCCGCGCGACGCCGCCGGCCGCCTGCAGCGCTCCGACCGCGCCGGGCGCTGTCGCCCTCAGCTAACACGCTTACTGGGCTCACTACTGTTTGTGCCTCGATAACGCCACTTTCAACGTTGAGAGCCGCCATGTCAATAAAACACAGTATCTCTCTTTATATTTCGGAAGTAAATATGTGAACTCACTTATAACGTGTTGCACGACCTACTTTTCTATTCGAACTTATTGACTGGTAAATAACTCTATATTTATCTATAACACGTAGAACCTAGAGCGCTTTCGAAATGCTAGTGAATGTGTTCATTTCTAGTGCCGCCTCTATTTAGTACATGTGTACGTTGAACAAAATAGAGGTAATGAGAAATATTTAAAATTCGCATTTGTAACACTTTCAATCTGAAAAAAAAATTTGTTTATCAAATAAATAACGCAACAACACGTCATACAAAAAATAATAATAAATTATTAAAAATGCATGTTTTGTTAATTTGCTAAGTATCATTATCATCATTCACAAAAATACTTAACCAAATAGCACTGCTACGAAACGGCAAAGAAATTACAGTCTTAATTATTATATTCGCATATCCGTAGGGCACCGGTCAGCTATCGATCAGCTTATTCACGGAACAGAAGGCAAGTGTTTGATCTGACGCGGCGAGGCGGCGAGGCGGTGAGCGGTCAGGCGAGTGAGCGGTGCGGCGAAGCATGTTGGCGGTCACGTGACCGCGCGCCATGCGGGCCCGGCACCCGCCCTCGCGCGCCTTGCGGACCCAGCCTCTGCCCTTGCTCGTCTTACGGGCCCAGCCGCCACACTCGCGCGTCTTGCGGGCCTGGCCGCCGTCCTCGCGTGCCATGCGGACCCGGCCTCCGCTCCCGCGCCTCCAGCCCGCCGCCGCTCTGCTTGCCGTCACTCTCCTAGCCCTCACCGCTCGCGCCGTGCCCCTGCAGCCCACCAGCGACTCCACCGCGCCGCTCCTGCTCTTAGCGCACTCCGGCTGTGAAACACAGGATCCATCGCTTTATTCTGAATCTCAATGGAAGCAATATACTTCTACTCAGATACCGAAACTATCTCGCCCCTATCGCTTACTCAACTATGAAGGTAAATACGCTTTTTTAGACACTATTTATGCTTGTAGATAATTTACACCTAACTAGCACTTCAATATATGATTGTAGATACTTGTGGAATTAATGGAACAACTGCTGTGATTCGTAACGCCCTAAGTGTACTAGAAGCCGGTGGTGGTGTAGTGTCAAATGGAAGACCTAGCACTTTAGTCTGTAACGGTATCGCGACGGCGGCGCGCGCGCTCCGCCGCCCACAGCCCGCAGGGTGCAACGACGCGCACGCGCGCAGCGCTGTTGTTGTAGAGATAGCAAAAATACTCACATGGCGGAGTGCACTATTGCTGTCAACCCCAGACAACAGTGAGTGTGGCGCGGCGTTACTGAAGGTAGAGCACGCGCTGGCTGTTGCTGGCGTACTCGTGAGATATACGACTTTAGCCTCGACTATCTCTAGCTTCCATCCTCAAGGTAAGTAAATACTTATATACGGACAAATATATCTACGAATATATATACGAATTAGAAATTAACATAAAATTATGTTTGTACTCTTTTCAGTTATCATAGTTTGTGATTTGTCTATTGTTGTGCGTAAAATAGCGCAGAATCTAAACCGAGCTGACATATTGCTTTTAAAGTTTTCTAAAACACAGGAACTTGCAACTTTACATTTAAACAATATGTCAGAAACTAGTACACCACTTGGTAATTTACAAGATAAATTATCGACCACAGTCTCAGAGTTACCGGAGTTTATATCAGAATATTTTCAATATAAAAACAATTTAATGAAAGCCACTCTGTCCATAGAAGATCATGCAAAAGAGTCCCACAAAGTCAACAACACTTTACAAAAAATGTTTCCATTAAAGTCAACAATTATCCTGAATCAACATGCAAATAAATATGAGATGAGCAATAATCCACAGGTTCGCAGGAATAACAAAAATAATTCGGATAGTGTATTGCTTAATATTCGTCGCAAGCGAGGCATGCAGTACAACAACACAGGTGAAGTCGAGCTGTACGTTGACCTGGCGCCTTCGGAGAAGACGTTAACTAATCGTATATTTATGCTCAGTGATGATATTGTCAAAACCACGTCGTCTACGCGTGACTTATATGCTGAATTAGTTAAAGCTGCGTTATTATACATAAAAGCCGAATCCACAAGACTCGATATTTTTCATAACAAGTTTTTTCTATTCAAATTTGACGAAATAAATAGAACCCAAAAATGGAGAAGCATGGCTGCCTTCATGACTTCTACGAAGCGGTTGATAGACAAATCTGAAGAATGGGCGACCACAGTCACTATAGATACACCTGGTGAGTTAGAATTAAAACTATGGGGTGCGACCTACGTCATGGAGAACACTAACGATGCTGAAGCTTTTTATGGTAGTCAGATGGTGCAGTCAGCTATCGTTCTGTTGTGTGCGGCGTGTATATTGTGTGCGACTGTGGTAATAGGAGCAGCATTTGTCAAACGAGCAGCTAACCGGCATGCTCCTCGAAGGCCGCGTGCTGTTCCTGTTCTTGCTGCTGCTGATTTTCAATTTCCAGCAGATGAACGTCGCAGAGTAGGCGAAGGAATGGAGACTATGATTTCTTTGCTTCAACAACTCCATGAATTTGCTGGTCCAGAACCAGAGCGGCCCGACTTACTGAAACGGCCGGAGCCACTCGGTCATTCTGCGCCGTCTTCTACGTGTAGTGTGACGCGTCTAGCACCCGACAATCGTACTAGGTACAAGGTATGATTTAAATACAATTAATACTTTTTTTGTCTACAAAATTTATACGCAATTACTTAATATTGTACACTTTGTTTAGGGCGACCCCGTCCAAATGAAGTATTTACCAGCTGCAGCCCTTGAGTTACGTCGAAAAACTATCGACATATTGTTAGTGATGCAAAGTCTTCGACATGAAAATCTAAACCCGTTCATAGGTAAATACATTGGACACGGTTGGTGATTCAGATTTAGATATATCTAAGATATAATTTAAAACAATGGAGTTTTAGTTTTATATGTGATATAATATGATTTCTATGCTTTGAATAGGTTGCTTAACAGAAATTCGGCCCGCATTAGTGTTCGAAGCATGTGGCCGTGGCTCTCTAGAAGACGTCCTCGTAGCTGATGACATACGACTTGACTGGACGTTTCGGCTCTCTCTGCTGACTGACTTAGTTCGCGGCATGCGCTACCTGCACTCGTCGCCCGTGCGCGTGCACGCCAGGCTGTCGTCGCGCAACTGCGTCGTTGACTCTCGTTGGGTGTTGCGTGTTACGGACTACGGCCTTCCCGCATTTGCTTCGGCTCAAGCACTGCCTTACCCACCTCGAGCTGCTCGCGGTAATTATGTACACTTCAATTGCAATTAAGTTCCTAGCTAACATTCACTTCACTATGTCAAATGGAATGTGCTCCATAGACTCTTTGCAGCTTTACTTTACTTCAGCACGTATATAATGTTTATGTTGATTGTTAATACGTTTAATTTTTAATAATGTATAACGAGTAATTCCAAATTACTATATAGGTACTCGTATCTAAGAGAGAACGAAATTAAGACCTTCATTGATTATTATTATTTAAATTACTTGCGTCTAAATAGGTACGGCAATGTCGAAAATATGATATACACAAAACGGCAGGTAGCGCAAAGAGTGTCCAGTGGCGTCGAGATAGTGAGTGTCGAATGAATAGCGAAAATTAATTTAAGAGATCCAAGGGGAGACCCTGGTTGGCCTCGAGAATACAGTACCGATAATACTGGATTCCTCCAGTATTATCGTTACGTGTGTATATTCACACATATATGTTGTTGGTTGTTTGGTTTATTCGCTTTACTTTATATCATCTTCTCTTGGAATCGAATTATAGATCTTGGAAACAAACATTTTGTGTCGGTTGTTAAATAATAATTATATGTTTAGATTTACTATGGACTGCACCTGAAATCCTTCGCGAGACAAGTTCTTCGACAGTTCCAGGTGGCACACAACCGGGAGATGTATATTCATTTGCTATTATAATGCAAGAAGTCATTGTGCGCGGTGAACCGTACTGTATGCTTTCTCTTACACCTGAAGGTATTATTTCCCTAGCTTCACATTGTATTTTACACGTAGTATGGTAGGCACAGGTACAGAGCACCTGGGAACATGTTGTTGCCGAATTCTGGAAACATTACGTGTTAAGTGAGAAAATGAACCTATAACCTATCGCGTTTATAGTCGCACACGTATATCCCTGCGCCGCCTCAGTACTGAAGGTATGATAATAATTTAAATTAAGGTGTTGATGCCTAAACATATTACCCGTTAATACAAAGACCAAATTATTAAAACTATGAGTACTTATTACTAGTATAGTGCATCAAATTCTGAAGACAAACCCAGGTGGTAAATTTAGGGTTTTGTAATGTCTAGATCACATTTGACTTTCATAAAACATCTTTGTAGAAATTTTGGATAAATTATCACACCCGCCACCTCTAATAAGGCCATCTGTGTCCATGGGCGCGGCGCCGCCGGAGGCTGTCAGCGTGATGCGACAGTGCTGGAGTGAGCAGCCTGATTTAAGGCCTGATTTTAATCGTCTTTATGAGATTTTTCGCCACATGCATCGTGGGCGGTATGTACTACGTTGTAGCAAATATTAATACTTTCCTTAAATGCGATAGTCTCTCTAAACCAATATCAGCATTTCTAATTTATATACATTTAGAGATCTGAAAGACTGTTGTGGGAGGCCCAAGGAGGCTTTAGACCTGGAAGAGGGTGTATGGATCAGATCTTTTCCCTTTGCTTCTGTAAGAACAGAATTATGGAAGATAGTACCCCGGCACAATTTATTTTTATACACTTTATTGTACACCACAATTTTATTTTATTTATTTATTTATTTATTTATAACATTTAGCAGTTAATAATAGAACAACTGCATTAGTGAAACTGTGTCGCAGCTATTAACGCCCACCTCCCAAGCGCGGTTTACTATCAAAAAATAAATTACTAACTGTTGTAAATATATGAAATAGAGCAAAATTTACAATGAAATACAAAAATATATAAATAACGTAAGGTATATATATATTTTTATATATATATAAGGTAAATACAAATATATATATAAGGTAAATACAAAAGTATGTGTGTGTGCGTGTGTGCGTGCTTAAGTATGAATTTGAAATTTAAGTCTCATATTGTTAGGATACGGATAAAATGTTCTGTGTCATCATAATTTAATGTTAAAAGGCAATTATTCAATTAGATTTCACACCTTCGTTAGGTTAGGCAGTTCCTAAGTTTTTCGTTTAATTTATTATATAGCGTTGGACTCAAATAAACGTACTATTTATTTAACGAGACTAAGCGTCAATGCTCCACTGGACTGATTTTACCGTATCTGCGTTTTCAAGTTACACTATTTGGGTTGTGAAATATTTTGTCTAACTGTACTGTAGTTGTACAACTGTCGGACAGTCTGTATATCGCAAACTTTAGTTCTCTAGCAAAATCTCTAGTTGAAAAGCGCGTAGGCTAAAATACATATTTGGGCTCTCCAGCTGAAGCATCGTGCGCTTCATTGTTCCACCGCATGCTGGAATGCAGTATAATTCAAAATAGACTGCACAAGAGAAAAACAAACCATTTTTAAAATTTTCTGGTTTGCGCTAGAGACCTAAGATATCTAAAAACATAAATGACTTTCCTCAATCGAGATATCATAGCATTTATTATATATTCGGTCCACATGAGATTTTCATCTAGGATTACCACGAGGTATTTCATTGTATGTGACCGACTAAGCGGGCAGCAACCGCAAAACTGGATAAGTTTCACATGGTATTTGGGATTTATGCCCAAAGGTTATGAACAAAAAATAAAAAATAAAAAACAGACCCTTGTAGCAGGCTGTAAAGTCTCTTTACGGAGATCACTCAGCTTGCGTGCAAGTAGGAGTTGGCATGTCGCCTTGGTCTGACATCCAATCGGGTGTTAAACAAGGTTGCGCCATGTCAGCTTGGTTGTAAAATATGGTAAGGATAAGTGGTATGGGAGTGAAAGAAGGTGATTTGAATGTGAGTTGCCTCTGAATTGCTCATTGCATCATCAGTATGCGAATTGCAGGCATTGGTCATCGCTCTGAAAGAATGCCTGAGGTGACCAATGCCTGCAATAATGATCTAAGCCTGAATGCGAATAGGACAAAGGTTCTGATTTTTGAAAGAGATGAAGAAAGGATGGAATGCAAGATCAGTGTAAATGGTAATTGAATAGAACAAGTGAATGAGGTGTTATATTTGGTAAGTACGTTCGGCAGAGAAGGAAGATACGAGATTGATGACAGTAGACGAAGCGAAAGAGATATGTAGAGACCGTAGCGCGTTCTCTCTGACTACCCCGCTAGGGATAAAGCGTGAAGTAACTTAAGTTATATATACATTCATTTTGTTGTTTTAATCACTATACAAGAATCATATTTTACAGAAAAGTTAATATTGTCGATTCCATGTTCGAAATGTTAGAAAAATATAGCAATAATTTAGAAGAATTAATTAAGGAACGAACTGAACAGCTCGACATGGAGAAGAAAAAAACTGAACAATTATTAAATAGAATGTTACCAAGGTAATAATATTACATTATTTATGAAGAAACTAAATGAGATTCATATTTTGAATAAGTATTTATCTTTAATAACACAAAGAAGTAAAAATATATATTAGAGGAGCAGAATATGGTTAATATTATTTTTTATCTGTAGATCAGTCGCCGAACGTCTAATGATGGGCCTTCGTGTGGAGCCAGAAGAGTTCGAGGAAGTATCGATCTACTTTAGCGATATCGTTGGATTCACCTCACTAGCCGCGCGCTCGACGCCTGTGCAAGTTGTGGACCTGCTCAACGATCTATATACGACTTTTGATGCAGCGATTGAACAATATCGAGTTTACAAGGTGTTATCATTATTTTAAGAAGTACTTACTTATCTGCATTATAAAAGATGAGCTTGGTATCTGATGATGCCACGATCTTATTTCTATTCTATATTACAGACCACACACCTGTAGTCCTTAAAACTTTAGTAAAAATTACTCTATTACACTTACAATAGATCTTGCAGCTTGTGTTAATGAACTTACCTATTTGGGCTTAAGGGCAATTTTACTCTGCACTGTTAGTAATGCTACCAATTTACTTATTAATTCTATCACGAAAGTAATTTCTAACCACACCAGTGCGGTAGTCGTCCCCAACAGAAAAAGAATACTAAGGCCATGGATCACCCGAGAGGAAATATGAACATAACGAATTTAGTATCTCAAGGAAAATCTGAATTCTATCTCATGACTTAATCTTGTCATCAACTAACCGCCTATCCGCCGCTTACTCGATAAATAAATCTTTCTCTAATGTAAGAAACCTTGCATAAAAATTTACCACCTTGAACATCTCGTACACAGGAATTTCTACACCCAAAATATAACTTTGCCCTCATCTTTATGCTCAATGGCCCTCCTCTCCACCGACTGGGTGGTATAGTATTCCTAAAATGTACTAGTCCCAATAATTGTACACGTTTTCAATCTTTACCTAGCATCGGTCGTTCGTCCTGATCTGTCTAAGATAGGCCTTCTGCATCCTGTAATTAAGGGTAAATTATAGGTGACATTGAGTGTGTAAGTAACTATAGGCCGATTTTAATACTTACCGCTTGTCGAAAATCCTAGAAAAATTGCTGAACACGTTCATTACCTCCATCAAAATAAGAGTTTTACTGAGAATCAATTTGGTTTTCGGAGTGGTAGATCAACTCATTCTATGGTTCAACGCTTTGGCTGTATGTCTAAATATCTTGTCATCTTTTTAGATCTCCAAAGTGTTCGATACTGTCTCTGTCCCGACTATTTTACAGAAGTTAGAACACATAGTAATCAGAGGAATTGTGCATGACATATTTACAAGTTATCTAGAAGATCGTTATCATTGTGTTAGGATTGGCGATATGATCAGTGACCTAGAACCACTAGAATTTGGTGTACCACGGTAGTGTACTCGGGCCTACCCTTTTTCTAATTTACCTGAATGACCTTTGCAAAATGACGCTGAGAAATTGCAAAAATAATAATTACGCCAGCGCCCAACATCTCCACCTTAAAGGCCGGCAACGCACCTGTAGCTCCTCTGGTGTTGCATGGGGTCGTGGGCGGCGGGGATCATTTACCATCAGGTGACCCGAACGATCGTTTGCCTTGTCCTCTTCCATAAAAAAAAAACCTGGTCTGAGACTCAACATGCCGAGACAGCCCTAACTATGCTGTTATGGACTGGTTATCTCATAATCAAAAGACTAACTTTATTGTATTTGCCCCAAATTTGCAAAAATTATCGAACATATTTAATTGTTGTACTTTTTGTTATTTGGTTCCTAATAAAGATTTTTATTATTTTGATTTATTATCTGAATATGCTTAAAATACTATATGTATACACAGGTGGAGACGATTGGCGACGCATATATGGTAGTGGGTGGTCTGCCAATCCGTTGTTCCGACCATGCCGAGAATATTGCCACTATGGCGCTACACCTCCTGCACCTCGCCGGACGATTTCGCATTCGACATCTGCCTGCTACTCCCCTGCACTTACGCATAGGTCTCCACACAGGTGCCTGCTGCGCCGGAGTCGTGGGCCTCACCATGCCACGCTACTGCCTGTTCGGCGATACTGTCAACACCGCCTCACGTATGGAGTCTACTGGTATGGACATTAAACAATATTATAATAATCCCCGAGTTATTTTAAATTATCATTGTAATTATATATGCACATTGTTTTATTAGTTTGAGTTTCCTACACTATTCGAATTCCATCCTTAATTTTGATCAGGAGTATAATGGGCGCAGGGGCAGCGTGGCGCATCCAGGTGTCGGGAGCGACGGCGGAGCGCCTCATAGCCGCCGGCGGGTACCGCCTGCGCTCGCGCGGACTTACGCAGGTCAAGGGCAAGGGGGCCATGCACACCTACTGGCTACTTGGGAAAGACGGTTTTGACAAATATCTACCGACACCACCGCCTCTCGAGTAATTATTTGTTATTACACTACTTTTTATATTAAAATAATTTACAATTATCTCAAATAACTTTATTATACAAATATGAATTATCAATGTATTTCAACAGATCAGAAGAAGTATTATTTGAAGCAGAAGCTGAAGACGATCTTGATTCCAGTGAGTCCACAACTGGAAACAACGCACGTTCCGTATCTGCTACTCAATGTGTCGAAAGGCAACGTTCTGATCCATCTCCGTCTATTGATAAATTTGGTACATTTTTAAAAGTTTTCACTTATTTTTTTATATATATATATATATATATATATATATATACGAGTATGTAGGCACTTTGCATTGCGTATTGAGTGGCAGAACTCAACGCCGCACTTTACCTGGACACCAGAGCGAAGAAATGAAAATATATAAATAAATATTTCACTTTCCTCGAATGGAGATCGAACACACACCCATCGCGTTACAGTCACACCCTTGTGCCGCTGCGCCACGATGGCCTCATATATACTTGCATATATATGTTTGAGCAATTTTATTTACGAGTATTATATGTTGCAGCTTGGCAACGATCCGGAGCTGCTTCCGCAGAGAGTAGTCCTCCACCCCCAAGTTTACCACGTTGTCGATATTTACGTTCATCGGTATCAACTGTTGCTGGGATACTTGATACCCCAAGACTTTCGGACCGGTAAGATACCGCAGTTAAGTAAATTAGGCTCACTCCGAATTTAAAATAACAAAAAGTTTTACACGTAAACATTTTAATACAATAAGATGGAGCACATCAGGAGCGCGCATTTTGCGCCGGCAGTGGTCTCTGGAGCGAGGCGACGTGCTGGCGGCGGCGGCGGCGGCCGAGGGGTCCCCAGCGGAGAACCCGCCTGCGCCCGCGGATGAGCCCCTGGCGCTGCGAGCGCCGCCCACTCGCCCTCCCCTGGCTCGGTACCGCATGCGACGAGACACCTCTATGCAAGACGTTTCCGATCGATAGTTTACGTAAACTCGGTTCATATCTTCTAGCCCTGTCCCTGACAATAATTTTCATAGTCGAGTCCTCACTCTCGACCAATTTTGTGTTTTCTTTTGTAGATATTATTGTAAATGTCGTCGTGATTACGATGCGATGTAGTAGTATACCTAATACCATAGAATTAATTTAAATCTAAAAATATTTTTATTACGAGAAGTCTTCTATTTAAAGTCCCTTTATCTTGAATATTACGTATTTTTTTAATATTTTCAGAACAAATAAATCTTTAATCTTACTATTTGTTTGGTTTAAAAACGATCCTAATTATCTCATCCCATGTCGCATACTTAATTAACACCCTTATACCCACTCAGGTAAGAGTCATGGTGTTTAATATTCCAGCTCTTCACGATCAACTCACTCTACTGGGAAGACTACTCGGTAGAATTACTGGAAACACCCGGATGTATCGACAACTGTTTCAAAAACGGTACACTTTTGCCGTGACAATTCTGGCTGCAAGCACGGAGAAGCGTGACTTGTTGTCACAACAACCTATATCTCATAAAAACTATGACATTCCTATATTTACTTCAATTTTATAATATTTTTAAAACAATGAAATTATGTCAACTTGGGCAGTTGCTTGTAGGCAACGGTCCTTATTGTGTGGAATCTCATATGAAGAATCAAATTTTACATTAATTAAATAAAAAGAAAGCACGGAATAGAAGAAAAGCTCAAGTTTATAAGATGAGCTAGTTGATTGTAATGCACAAGAATTCCTTAAACCAGTAATAATAGGCCTGATGAAGGATGACGTGTTACACAAAATATAAAATGTTCTATACATAATAAATTAAAGAAATATATTAAATTAAATCAATAAAATATAACACTAAGAAATTGTAATTCAAAATTAATGAATAAGCTTTATAATAAAAATAAAATTAATGAATAAGTGTTATAATAAGAAACTAAGGCAAAGTAAGGTGTATGTATGACTGAGACACATTTCAAGTACAGATATAACTTCCACAGCTCCCTCACAAAAGCAAATTACCCAATAATAATAATGTATCTCCCATCTCGAGTTCAAGTCAATCTTCGATTGTTCCACATCTCATCTCATCACACGAGCTCTACCGGCACGCCTGCTGCATTAATCGAACCGGATAATGTCAACTTATTTACGACAATAGACTGTGGGATGATCAATAGTATAACTAAATCCTAATAAATGTGGTAAGATAATTATGACTTAAATTCCCTTAAAAACAATTTTCAATGTAATAATAAATCTTTTAAATTCCAAAATCCTCCAATTAAGAAATAAAAAAGACAAAGAATCAATAGCATTCTCATTGGCATTTATAACTTTATAATATGCTCATAGAAATGTTTAGTGCTAAATGCACTTATGAATACAATTTTTTGACGTTTATCTTATAGCGAGCTTATAAAGGACACTGTTCCGTAATTTTTATGAACGTACGTATTTTTACGACGTACGGTCTTACAGTATGTCATATATATATATAACATGTGATACAAAATCGTGCGGAGTCCCTCACTAGTACAGATTTATTTAATCATTCCTAATATTCTATCTCAATAGAGACAATTTCCAAAGACTATAGAGTTCTACAGATGTCGCTACTCGCGCGTTATTTGACATTAGTTTGTAGTTGTTGTAGGTAAATTAAAGACCAATCTTTTGAACGTTTATTTCGAGATATAAAATATAAAAACAATATTTTATAAATTATTTGTGGACAAAATAACCTTAGAGCTAGCCGAAGAATTACAAGTCAACTTTCAGACTAGAAGTCTCAGTATTAAATAAAATCAAAAGCATGAGAGATTTTCACAAAAATATACATGAAAATACAAGACAAAATTAACTACAGATAATTAAATAGACATTTATAAGACAATATTCCTTGTTCGATAAATCATTATTTGATTTTTACTTTAATACCAAAAGTACAAACGTATAAATTCTAAAATTAAATCTGTAAATATATATATAATATTAACATAAAAATAAGTAAATAAAAAACATTTAAATTGTAATCAGTAGTATATAAAGAATACCAAATGCAAGTTTTCTACTATATTTATCTTCCTTTACGTGGAAGCTGTTTTATAATTATATACCACACTTTTTACAGTCTGAAAATAAATGAATTTTATTCTAATAAATTAGTTCATACATTGATGTAGTTTAATTAAAAAAAAATAATTTTTAATGTTATTATAGGGTATCAAGAAAATGTATATACCTTGTTTCATGTATTAAGGCAAATCAGTTTTGTTATTATATAATACAAGGTGTCAGATATCCTTGATTGATATTATTTTAATAGAAAATCTGAAAAACAAAGATATTATTTTTTTAATAATTCAATCTATAATATCCCATTAAAGTAAGTCGATTACAGGACAAAATAAATATGACTTTCCTTAGTTGTCATACGTCAGTGACATCACGTCAGTCATATTTGTATGTTCATATAAAAAATACATAAACTGTGAATTTCTGAAAATAAAACAATAAAATTTACATTACAAAGTATATTACACATTTAATTCCTTGTAGGTATTAATATTTAAAGGAATTTAAATTATATTTTTATATAATAATATATATATTGGATAAAATGGATAATAAATAGATGAGGATAATTGTTTTTAACAGCTTTAAAGTACCTTTATATATATGTTATAAATTGTAAAAACACAACGAGTACTTGTTGACAAAATTTAAGAAAAATGAGATAGCCAAGCAGGGATTTACATTGTTTCTAATTTATAAATTATTTATGAAACATTTATTTATTTTTATCACAATTGTAATGTTTTCACATTAAAATAAGTGTCTATGTATTATGTGTGTTGTTTTTTAGCCATTGCATTATAATATTTACATAATATAGAATTAACATCTTGATCTAGTCACATATGTTTTTTATGGGTTATAATTAAAGTAATTTTCTTCTATTCTCATATAAGAAAATATTTCCGTATCCCTTGTATAAAGAACACTAATCTAGAATATGATTTTCTAGTAAAATTATAGAAAATAAACTAACGATTAATAAAATTAATATATCACTAACATGTGTCAAACACTATTTTAGAATCATTAATTGTACGAAAAAGTAAACTTAAATTATTATACAGCGTAGTATGACTCTAAATAATAGAAATTTGATTCTTATCAAGTCTTCTATATTTCACAAACGGAACATATACATTTTAATCTATTTAATATGTTTTCATATGTAGCTAAGGCGGAGACGTAATTGTGTACTGTCAAATTCGGATAACTAAACTGAAAAACACTAAAATATTTAAAAAATTCTCAGAAAATACGTCTTACATACAAAAAAAATATTTAAAAAAAACTATAAATTTATAATTAAAAAATATTATTAATTATTTAACTTCGAAGTTTTTTTTAAATATTTAATAATAATTCTAAAAGATTCTAAAACAGATTATCTAAAGAGATTGTCGCTTAGCTGTTGGGTTAAGAACCGGATACAGAAGGCAGTTTTACTTGAGACGGCACGTATTGTGAGGTGGTTCCTCTCTCTGGAACCCTAGCCACCGATGGTTTGGACCCTTGTCTCACCTTCGGAAGTATTTATATTTGTTATATTTTAAAATGTTTTTTTTTTTTTTTTACAAGAATATATTTAAAAATGTATATAATAAAAGTAATGTATATTCTATAAAAAACAAACTTCAAAGTTGTGTCATTAGATTGAAGAAACAATTTAATTGTTGTTTTAATTAAAATATAATGTATAAAACCAAAATTAAATGTCTTTTTTTTTTTTTTAGTATCCTCTATCTTTATAATACACTATTAAAAGAAATGTAAAAACAAAAAACAAAAAAAA